>JARJDQ010023277.1:0-20902 GCA_030264215.1 Geostiba sp. GC000077
TTACCAAGAAGTAACCAAATACACAGGGTCCCCAACCTGAGAACGAAAAAATTTGCGCGGGTATTCAAAATTTGATCACGTGGTAATCAGACATTTACGAAGACCCAGGTACAATGGTACATACAGCACACGTTAGGGTCAATGCACAAGCAGCAGTGTGAATTACAAAGGTGTAAATCAGAAAGTACTTTTGCAGCAGGACGATGAGATTGAACTTGTTGTTGGATGTTGTTGCCCGTGCTACGAAACAATTGAACATTTAAACAGTGTTGCCGTGTTCCGTAAACATCGAACATTCAACTTGCCATAGAAGAAGAATATGTGATAGCACCTAAAAAATGAGACCATATGATGGAGTGTATGCTCATCCGCATCGAAAATGATTACAATGAGGAAGCCAATGATTTCGATGACAAGTCTTGATGCTAAAAATGTGAGCAACATTACGCAACTAGGGTGGTAAAGCCTTTGATGTGTATTAATATGAAAGTTTTACTAATGCAGTATGATGGAAAGACAGTCCGCTTGATTTTGCGCCGATATGCAATCCGCAGGACAAGATGGACGATGTTCAGCAGGACGACGATGCGACACAGGATGAAATGAGCAAATACTCGCGGTGGGGTCGATGATGAATAGTATTGGCAGTAAATTCCCTAAAAGTGAATACAGTTTAAGTTAAAGGGTGCAAACTTAATACGGGTCTTTATAAATGTCTGATTACCACGTGAACAAATTTTGAATTTCGCGCCCTGCAGCAGTTGGCTATAATTTAAAAATATATCCCCAGATAAGTAACTGGCAAGGGAGTCAGTGGATATTGACATATTTTAAATTTCCCGCCTTACAAAGTTACCAAGAAGTAACCAAATAGACAGGGTCCCCAACCTGCGAACGAAAAAAAATGCGCGGGTATTCAAAATTTGATCACGTGGTAATCTGACATGTATGAAGACCCAGTATGTAAAAATTTAAAAATACATTGATATTTTTACGTCCTTAAAAATGGAACTAACTGTTGTAAGTTTTTAAGTTTAATGCGTTCTTTCAACGTGAATTTATGTGATTTAAAAGCACAAAGATTGTACTGTCAATGCTGTGGCAACATCCATGATGTATACGTTGTTTTGGCACACGGTATAATGTCTGCAATTAATCAACGAAATAGTCGTTGGAATGCCACGTTTTCAGGCGCCAAGTATTGTAGAGAATACAGATACAGGGTGTGGGTGATATTCAATAAAACAAAACAAAATTAAAAGTTGTGATTATTCACAAAGATAAATTAGAAAACGAAGATATGTTGTTCAAAAATATTGAATTAGAATTTTCGATTGACTATTACTTAAAGCTTAAAGTTTAAGCAAGTCAATCGTTTAAGTCTTAAATTGCACCAAAACGCAGTGTAATTTTCTTCAGTGACTACACCACCCTGTATGTAGAGAAATCTATAAACGCATTATGAACAATGACATGTTCTGTTTGTACCAACTCGCAAATTATTTAGTCGAGAATCGTGCCACTGCCACACGTTGATAATATCACGAGTATCACCGTATCACGACAAATGCTGCTTAACAATTTTAAGATGTGAACCAACATACAGACGGACAGACAGACAGACAGACAGACAAACAGACAGATAGACAACTGATTTAATAGGCGGGCATTCAGCCTCACCAAAAAGGCAAAAACTAATAGAATAGAATAGAATAGAATAGAAAAAGTTTTATATGCTCCCATAGTCGAAAACAATGTTTTCCAATCAATATGGTGGCTTTGAAAACAGTGCCAGGTGTTTTCCGCGTATATACATTACATATACTATAAATGGAAAACAACATAATTGTAATGTATATAAGTGCAAAACAAAAGAGCAACAAACAAAGTACGAAGGAGATAAGAAAAGGAATAGACAATAATTGCTGATTGTAATTCCTCGCTCGCTGCTCAAATATTTCGCGCGTAATGTAATTCGGTGTTTTCCACTTTAAGTATGTAATGTACTAATGAAATATGAAACAGGAAACATGAAATATATGAAACATAAAAATGTTTCTTGCTTGACCTGACACCTGAGAAAGCAACACCTAATGCAAGTGGAATTTCAATTTAGACGTTTATTATAATTATACGTTTGTGAAGATGCTTTCATCCGGTTTCGAATTTTATTGCATTTGCATTCATTCACTTCATTGGGCTTAATGTGCTTTCAAACTGGTTGGTCAACGTCAACTTAATGTTTCAATTAAATGTTCTGCATATGTAAATAGGTGTGAAATGGTGTGTGCGCCGGCGCAAGAAAACTATGTCGACGACGACTTACTTTCTAATTGCTAATGTCAGGTTATAGCCGGGTTATAGGCTTGGATGCTTTGGATTAATCAATTTTATATGTCTTCCGTTTGCTGCATGGAGCATGGAGCCAATCGGAAGTGCCAGCGGTAATGAGGAGTGCGGCGGCGCGCATATAGAGTTCACGACATTGAACTTGTTACGCATAGCGCTGAGAATGGACCGGAGCTGTGTCGGCGGCGGCGGCCGTATCGATCCCCGCTTCGTGCAGACCCCCGGCGCCGAAAAGCGCCGCAGCCGCGCAAATGTTGCAGCTGATGCTCGAATGCTCATCCACAAAAAACAAGCCGGGGGGGAGCGGGGAATCGTCGTCATGTTGACGTCACACCCGCCTCCACACCTGCAGGCCTGCAGAATGGAGCAAATGTGTAACAAGTCGCAAAGGAGGTCGAATATTAGTCGCCAAACACTGAAAAATCAACACGCAGCAAGTCGCAAGTCGCAAGTGAAAATGTTTCGGCCGCACATCAGGCTTAGGCTCAGGTGTCTTTTCTGTCTTCACTTCTCAAGCAGTAAGCAGCTCGAGACGAATTGTGTGGCCAGAGATGAAAAAAGGGTCAGTCGTGCTTACTTTCCTGCGGCGTTGCGCTCACGTTCTAGGACACGCGGCCAAACGTCGCCGTCGCGGAGAAAAGAGCTTTGCTTCTCTTTCAACGGCCATTATCATCTCGGGCCGCTCAGCTCGCACAATGCCATCAGAGCATCAAATTGCCACTGAATGCACTTTTGTCGTCGTCCGTCTTGCGTCATTTACTCAGCAGTCTGCACAGCTGGCCGACGCCGACGTTTTATCAAAACGTTCAAAACGCGGAATTAAAAGTGAAGTGAAATATACGCATCACAAAAACATTGCGGTTTACTGACCTACTACAACCACACAACCAAACAAATATAAAACAACATCACACAAGGTACAAGGGTACAACACGTGGCGCGATTCATTGATTAATTCTGAGTAGAAAATCTTAATTCAAAAATGTTTCAACTCTCTTCGTTTGACCTCGTATGACGGTCATCAAAGTTACAATTTTTAGGTTGCAAATATGCATAACAACAAAATTATTTTTCGTCGAAAAGTACCTGTTTAAAAACATCTCAATGTAATCTAGATAGTATATGTCTGGTATATACCATCTCTATGTATGTTTAGTGGGGTTTCACCAATTGTTTGTTTTGTTTTGTAGATACACGCAAACTCTTTGGAGGTTATCGAATAACACCGCGCTACTGCCAACCGACGCGCGAATTGTCCCTGGAACTAAAGGGCCCAAACATCTGCATGTTCAATCATGAATGCATCCAGCGCAATGGCATCGTCGTGGGGGCCTGTATGGATGGTTTCCTCTTCGGCGCATGCTGTCAATTACCGGCGGGCAGCGCCGGCGAGCTGCTCGTGCCGGACACTCAACAACCCACCAATACGTTGTACTATACCAAGTCCCCGGGGACCGTCGGACACATCACCTCAAGTGGCGTGAGCAAAATCACTCAAACGCTACTCTACGGCAACCAGGGCAACCAGGGCAGCCAGGGTCTCCTGCCCACTGCAGCGGACAACACCGTCGTGCAGATCAACGAACAGGATCAGTTCGTCACAGCTGGCGTCACGCATCCCACAGCACCGGACACTATGGTCAGCTCCGGGAACAATGACATCAATGCAGATCAATTCAAAAATCCCGAGGTGGCCGAGGATCGGAAGACCACCCAAGGATTGGAGTTGACCACACAGCCGTATGTGCCGGATGTGTCGCCATACATTCACATTAGCATCAGCAACGCCCCATCGTACTACACTCCGGCCCCTGTTGTGGGCAAGCCGGTCTTCCGGCCAAGACCTCCGAAGCCTTCCGAGGAGTACGTGCTGGTGCCGACCATAAATCACCACACGCGGAACAAGACCGATTCGATTGAGACGATTGTAAATATCGTGCAGATGTTGAACGATACCCGGAAGCAACCGGTTCCGGTCACGAACCCTCCCAACGTTTACCTTTACAGTACGGGCACTGCAACTACAAGACGGCCGGTATCCGCTACTATCACCAGTGGTACCAGTGGTACCAGTACCAAAGCAGGCACGACTATAACAACAGCAGCGCCAAGGAGGACAACAACTAAGCTCAAGCTCACGACGAAGAAACGACTTGGGACGACTACGAAAAAAACGACCACCACCAAAAAAGGGACAACCACGTACGGTACTACTTACGGTACTAAAGGCACCTCTACGACAGGAACCACTAGCACTACCAAGAAACCGTACCAATATGTCAGCAGTACTACCTTTAGGCCAGCCGGGTACACCTCCAAGAAACCCCCAAGCACTTCCTACGTGTACAGTAGCACAATCTCCAAACGACCTGGATCTGCATCAGGTACCCTGACCACAGTCCCTGGATTCGCTGTAACAAGACCTCCTAACGCTCCCACTATCATTGTGCTTGGATCAACGGTATCCAACACTAGTCCGGAACCAATAGCACAATATGCCCCTACAAAGTACACCACTCTGCGGCCCAACACCTACACAGCTAGTACCAGCACCAAACATCCTGTAACAGTGACCATCAACAATCACATCACGCAGCATATTCATAATACTAGTGAGAGACCATCGCCCACTGTACTAATTACACCTAAGCCCAGTATCACGACAACCCCGACTGTGAATTCCTACTTTGCTGAAGACCACACGACCAATGATGGGGATAATCTTATTAACTTCCCACCAGTGAGGAATCCCAATCTGAACATGTCCATTCCGATCTTTGATCAGGACAATGACATTACAACGCCGGATTTTATCGAGGACGCTGCCCTGGATACCAAAGTAGAGTCCTTCGTGAACAAGATCATTGCCGGTCTCCAGGAACCCTTCGATGGACTCAAGGACATTGTGTATGCTGGTGTGAACAAGACGGAGACAACGACCAAGAAGCCAGTAAAGAAGACGACAACGAAGAAGACATCGACCAGAGCACCGGTTGTTACTACAACCACGGAAAGAGTGAAGACCACAACGAAAAAGGTGCGGACTACGAAACCCACGGAGAAGAAGAAGGTCACCACGACGATTCAGACTACGGAGAGTTTCATCGAGCATGATGATGTCAGTCAGGATTATCGAGCACGTAAGTTTACCGCGACATTTCAAGGAGACAAGGAGGCAAGGAGTTTAACGTGTGTCTGGTTTTATAGAATGTGGAATTCGTCCACTTATGAAGTCCGGGCGGATCGTGGGCGGGAAGGGCGCGACGTTCGGCGAATTCCCCTGGCAGGTGCTGGTGCGCGAGAGCACGTGGCTGGGCCTCTTCACGAAGAACAAGTGCGGCGGGGTGCTCATCAGCAACAAGTACGTGATGACGGCGGCGCACTGTCAGCCCGGCTTTCTCGCGTCCTTGGTGGCCGTGTTTGGTGAGTTTGACATCTCCGGTGACCTGGAGGCGAAGCGTGCGGTGAGCAGGAACGTCAAGCGGGTCATAGTGCATCGGCAGTATGACGCGGCGACTTTCGAAAATGATCTCGCACTGCTGGAGCTGGAGCATCCGATACAGTTCGACGCGCATATAGGTGAGTGAATGAGATACCGATTTAAAGGAGGTTACACCAAATCTACTTACTTACCAAACTCACTCTTTGACGATCAGGACACTATCCATTGTTTGCTACAAAAACACATTTTGCTTGGAGGTTGAAACATCTTTGTTAGTGCTAAAGTGCTAAAGATGTATCAATAATTCAAAAATAGACAAACTTGGATGGTTATTATAAAAAACACTTTACTTCGCTTCAGGTGGTTCCAAACTTTAAAGTGAGGTTCTTTAGTGATTAGAATATCCAACATTAGCTTAAAGTTAGGGAATGAGGTTTTCGTGGCTTGGAAGGCGTTGACCTTTGACCTATGATTTGATTTCGTTCCCCTTCCCCCGCAGTGCCCATCTGCCTGCCCAGAGATCACGAAGACTTCACCGGACGAATGGCGACCGTCACCGGCTGGGGCCGGCTGAAATACGGCGGCGGCGTGCCCTCCGTCCTGCAGGAGGTGCAAGTGCCCATAATGGAGAACGTCGTCTGCCAGGAGATGTTCCGCACCGCCGGCCATCAGAAGGTCATCCTGGAGTCGTTCCTCTGCGCCGGCTATGCGAACGGGCAAAAAGACTCATGCGAGGTATACACTAGTGGCTCATACATAACCTCCAATATTCCAAATTGACCGACGACGATCGGGATTTGGTGTCGTGTATAATGTGTTGACGACGTTGAGGCGCTGAAATCAGTGAGAACAGCTCAGCTGGGCTCGGCTCGGCAAACTCAACTCCTCAACACCGTCAACCCATTATACACTATTAACGCTAACTCTAACAAAAATGCGTTTGTTACCTTTTCCAGGGTGATTCCGGAGGACCACTCGTCCTGCAACGCCCCGACGGACGTTATCAGCTCGCCGGCACCGTGTCGCACGGCATCAAATGCGCAGCGCCCTACCTTCCCGGCGTCTACATGCGGACGACGTTCTACAAGCCATGGATCGAATCCATCACCGCGGTGCATTAAGATGGCCCATCGCTGGGGGGGATTCGGGGGATGACAACGCTCACCATTATTGAATTTAGTGAATGTGTGCTGGATGGACGCTCTGAAATGACGCGCTGCGGAAATGTACAAAAACTGTCCCGACTTGCGAGTGACGCACGACGCACGAGGCACGACGAACGCGTGATGGAGTTATTAAAGCTTAAAATTTATATAACGGCGGCAATTGTGTATTTTGTGTATAAAAAATATTTATTTATTTATTTTGTTATGAGTACCTATGTATATTCATAAAATTGATCTTGATGCGAACGTAATATTTAATTAAATTAATTGTATTTACACACCAAACGAGAAGAATTTTGGTTTCCCTTTCATTCTAGCGTGACGTCAACGTTTTTAACCTCAATTTTTGGCCCTATCAGTTGGATCCACGACACGTTATGACTCACGAAAGAATGTCTTATTGCTTTTTTCGTGCGAAGACTGAAAATCATGTCGGGATCACTTTTGATATTTTATGTAAATTTAAGAGGTACTTGCTTCCAACATCATCGTGTTGCTAGGGAATAAACTCCCAGTCTCAGAGGTTCCCAGCACTGGCGGCACGCAACAACACAATAAAAAGAGAAGGATACTTTAGCTGACGCCAAAAAGACGAAAAGATTCCATCATCATAGAAAAACAATACGTCCGCAATGATAAAGCGATAAACTTTCAATCTATACGACACGATACGCTAGTATAGTCGTAAAGCCTCAGCCCTCAGCCAATAAAAGCAACAAATTAAAGTATGATGTGTCCTGTCAATCCACTGTCCATCGCATCTTTATATGAATATCAACCATGGAGCTGTTTGCCTGTAATGCCTGTAAGTTTATCGCTGGCTAGCTGGCCGCGTCCTGCGTGGGCGGCAGAGAGGCAGAGTTATAGCTGCGTGGTTTGCGTCGGTGTGGCGGCCTGGCGGGCGAACGGGGGCGGCGCGTGCGCGTGCGCAACATGGCCACCCACGCGCCGCCGTCCTTTACCTAGGGCTCTACGCGCTACCATCGGCCAACCCAGGTGCCCGCCGCCCCGACCACCGCCGACGGCAGCCGATCCTCGCCGCCAAACGTATATATCCACAGCGAGCGCGTATGGATTCGCCCAACTGCAGTGCAACACTCCGGCGAGTTTAGGTTCGCAAGTCTTCAACGCATCCCTCCGCTATCGCAACAACATATCAATTTGCTCGAAGCTCCAATTCTCAATTCCTCCTTCATTTTGGCTAAGTGCAGGCGCTGGACGAGGCGGTAAACAACAACATCCACGTGCAACTCTTGCATTGTGCTACCACCGGTTATTTAGTGCGATATTAGTGGCTGTGTGCCTTTTGGGAGCTACCCTTGCGGTTGGACACGTAGCAGAGGTAAGATACGTAAAGTTTCATGTGGATTTTTTCCGCTGCTAAATTGTGCAGGGTAAGGATTCAAGGACAATAAGATGACGTAACTCTGTACTTGAATAATTGCTGTTGATAACAGAGCATATTAAATATTCAGCGTAAACTACCCATTAAATTCTTTGTTTAAAATAATGCTGTTAGGTACTGACTATAGGCAACCAAATATACAGTAAGAAATTTATTATTTCGCCGCTATACTCCCGCCAAAACTATCGCGTGACAAACTGCTTTGTTGTTGTGTTATTTATGTGATGCGATATGATAAGATTCAATTTAATTATACGCCGCGTGCAACAAATAATGCATTAATAATAACACTGTGCTTGCGTGTTGTGGCGAGTTTCAATCGCTTCGTAAATTTAACGTCATTTTTGTGTTCGACCTGTTCAATGTTGGAAAATTATTGAAATGCGTCACAAACTCTATGGGCAATCCAAAAACTCCAAAAAAACAGTCTCACACGAGTTGACGAGTTTATTTCCAGCAACGAAAAAGAGCAAAAATAATTCGATTACAACGCTCTGATTTTCGGTGACTGCCCTTTTTGATTATTCTCTAAAGTTGCTAACGTTCTAACGATCTGAAACGTATAATCATTTGCGAGTGTCGGATTTGTTGGAACTGTAGAACACAATGAAAGATTTTCTTTGCTTTTATTGCGTGCTGTGCTAACGCAAATTGTCCCGATTGAATTTTCAGGCAAAGTTTAAATTCAATTGCGAAGAGCGAAGAAAAATATGAAGGGAATCATCGCGTTATTGGCGCTGTGCTTGCTGAGCCGGCAGACGGAGGCTTGGGGCGGGCTCTTCAACAGATTCTCGCCGGAAATGCTCGCCAACATGGGCTATGGCGCGCATGGCGGCGGCTTGCCGGTAATATACCAAAGCGCTTCAAAAAAGCAATCAAATTCTTATTTGTCTCTTGCGTTTTGCTTTTTGTGTGCACAGCGCGGCGCCGATGAGGGCATCCTCGAGGAGTTCGAAGTGGAGGAGGACAGCGAGTCCTGCTACGGCCGGAAGTGTTCGGCGAACGAATTCTGCTGTCCTGGACAAATTTGTATCGACCTTGATGGCGGTAAGTCACCATAACCTCTATGTGTTGCGTTAATAAATGATCTTTTGCCTGCTGGGGCGCGCAAATCTGCCGAAATGCCGAAATCAAAGTAATTACGGGCCTGTGCACATGTGTGGCGATGGTTATTTAATTAACACGGTGGGATTTAATTTCGTAGAGTGCAGCAGTTTAGTGGTTGTTTTTCTTGCTCTGTGCGGGTGAGGGTGAGGGTGAAAATGCTAAAACACGCCCTGTCGCCATGCACGATGATAACGACATCGTTTAAAGGATTAAATGTATGATGTATCTAGTTGTTGATTAACCACAAGTCATGGCATACACGAATCAGTCATTATAACCTGAAAAACAAATGAGTTAAGGCTCGTTTTCAATTCGCTTTTAGTAGTTATTTATAGCACCTGAAACGCATTGAGACCCGACGGCGTCGTGGTATATATCGTTTTATCGCTCCCCATTTAATTTGGCACTTTTTGGATATGGATTTAAACGCGTTCTTGTAACAATCATTCAATCCGTTCGACCGATGAACACAACTTTGACACTTGCACACATCGTAAACAGCTGTTTGTTTTTGAGGTGCGGTCGGTGCGGCGCGACACCAGCGCCACCTAGGACGAGTACTTTTATGGTCATTTCCGTTTAAACGCAAAAAGTAGAAACTATGTCAACTATATTTTTTTAGAAAAGCGCGTTGGATTTTTTGTTTAATTGAAAAAAAACGCGAAATAATCGGTTTTGAAAGAGAACTTTTATGCAACCCATTATACAAACATTTCAAGTTTCGGGGAAATAAAATACTGAACATGAATATACAAATTGAAAACTCTGTGTTGAAAACAGCGTCAGAGGGCGGAAAAGTGGTGAAAATTGAAAGAAACACACGCATATAAAACAAGATTCGAAAAGCATTTAATAAAAACGTTTACTCAAAGAAATGTAACCTTTTCATTTTTCACTTTTCACATTTCATATTTCAATTCCGTTTGATCAGACTGATTACTTCAGGCTTCGCTTGGGTTTAGCCTTAGCATAAAGTATTCTTGCTTGCAAAAGCGAAAAAACTGCTTTCAAACGCTGCTGAATATAGAAATCACGCGATATATTTTGCCAACTTATCGATCCGCGCCGCTATTTATGCAAATTCAGCGAATACGCATTTTTTAAGCGCGCCGGGCTTCAACTTTTTCATTCTCTACCTTCGACCTATTATATTCATGCATATGTTATAATTGGAAGTTTGGAGGAAGCTAATCGATGTGGATGTTGCTTTGTTGGGGGGAGCAGTGATTGGCCAATGCATGTTCACGTACGGAAGGCGCGTGGGCGAGCTGTGCCGCCGGGACAGCGACTGCGAGTCGGGGCTGGTGTGCGCCGAGGCCGAGCAGGGCATCTCGACGCGCGTCTGCCGCCCCCCCGTCCAGCAGGACAAGCAGTACTCCGAGCCGTGCAGCATGTCCAGCGAATGCGACATCGCGCGAGGTCTCTGCTGCCAGCTGCAGCGGCGTCATCGGCAAGCGCCGCGAAAGGTAAGTCCCGTAAGCGTGATGTGTGACACATGTGACACATGCCTCCCACACGGCCACCCCCCCACACCCCCAACACCCCCAGCAGTCGCGTGCCAAGCGCTAATGGAAAGGAAATTGCATCCTCATTCCCCGCATCCACAACGTCAATTTCTAATTAATTTCATTATTTCATGGATTTGGGTGCGTAACATATGCAACCAAATATACACATTGTTTTTGGTTTTTACACTTTTTGCATCCTCATTCCTCGCATCCACAACGTCAATTTCTAATTAATTTCATCATTTCATGGATTTGGGTGCGTAACATATGCAACCAAATATACACATTGTTTTGGTTTTTACACTTTTTGCATCCTCATTCCTCGCATCCACAATGTCAATTTCTAATTAATTTCATTATTTCATGGATGTGTGTGCGTAACATATGCAACCAAATATACACATTGTTTTGGTTTTTACACTTTTTGCATCCTCATTCCTCGCATCCACAACGTCAATTTCTAATTAATTTCATCATTTCATGGATTTTGGTGCGTAACATATGCAACCAAATATACACATTGTTTTGGTTTTTACAGTTTTTGCATCCTCATTCCTCGCATCCACAACGTCAATTTCTAATTAATTTCATTATTTCATGGATTTGGGTGCGTAACATATGCAACCAAATATACACATTCTTTTGGTTTTTACACTTTTTACCAGCTTTTTATATGAACAAAGCGATGTCAAGGTCTTGCTTCGGATAGCAACAAATGCCCAGGGTGGTAAACTGGGTCATGACCCATTTCCTCTGTTCCACATCCACTGTCACGTCTCCCTGTGGGTCCTGGGAGAGTGGGAGGCTGCGCTGGGAGCCAGGGTGTAATCAAATTGTGAAATTGTGTAACTTTTCCATCACTAATGTTCCTTGTGTGGCGCGTGTTGTCCTTAGATGTGCTCCTACTTCAAGGACCCGTTGGTGTGCATAGGCCCGGTGGCTTCCGACCAAATCAAGAACTCCATCCAGCACACCGCCGGCGAAAAGCGGCTCACCGGCCTCAACAACTTCAAGCGCCCCATGCACTAAACTGCACGCACGCAACTAAGTACTAGTAAACAGTAAGGCCCCTGGAAATCAAAAAATTGCGAAACATATTTAGTTGGAGGAAACGTAGACTAGCTTACTTTATAAGAGTTTAAAGTCTAAAACAAGTCTAAAAGTCGGAGCAAACAAGGCAGACATGCAGATGCAGTATTTTTGTGATGTGTAGCTTTACGTTGGACGGTTGGACGCATAAATCCTTTTTAAACAAACGATACACGACGGGTGGTTAATAGATGCAAAAGGGGGAGAGCCGGAGAACCGGAGAACAATGGAAAAATACATATCATAATGCTAAGGCCAAGGAGAGACGTCAAGACGGATGTGGCAGCGGTAGCTATTTTTAAAGAGAATTTATGCTGATGAATTTAACAATGCAAGAGTCCAGAAAACAGACACAAAACTTTTGAGCCCGAAAGTAAACAATTATTAATTAAACCACACAGCTAGGATGTTGCCGATGTTACAAAAAGCAAGCACGCGAATGCTCTTGTTGCTCTTGCATTATTAAAATTCACACCTATGATTTTAACCTCCAAATCTCCAAATCTCCAAAATAGGCAAATAGACATATCGTAAAGAAACTATTAAACCTAAACTATTAAGAACAAAACCAGAACAAAAAATGGTTACAAACCACAAGAAAAACCACGGCTGAGGTATTTCTATAGTAATATACTTAGTTAATTTGTATTTGTAACTTGCTATATGTCATATTACGGATTCGTGAAACTATAACTGAAACTGAAACTGAAGGACGCGATGAGCCTAAGCAACAAGAAGAAGAAAAAAGCATAATGAAATAAATGATTAATGATACTTCGATACTTGATACATATCAGTGACGAGAGAAAAAGAGGAATATATTAAAATATTATATATACACTAAGAAGTGCTTCGTTTTTGACTTTCTATAATAACTGTGATGTTTAACTGTTGTAAATGGATTGAGAACATGATGAAGATATTATATATATTTACGCAAAATGTTTAACGTTTAGATAAAAATCTAAGAAAAGCAAAACTATTGGAAAACGATGGCAGATTGGAAGCGATGTTGGCTGGACTTGACACTTGACTTACGAAGGCCTACGTGTTTGGAGTGAATGCACAAAGAAATCGATATCGATATCAGAGAACATGTCAACTGATAAAATACACAAATACATATCATATCAAGACATAACAAGTACTTAAATGTAACGAATACATATCACTACTATTATACATATACCTATAAATATATATACTATATTATACAACTTATATTATCTATTTGAGGAAACAAGATACAAGATTTTGAAATTTGAAACGGATACAATATAATATTTGCATGCGATGCAATTTATATCGTATCCCCGTTTCCCCATATCCGAACAATTGTAATTAATGTAATGACTACTTGAAATTAATAAATGTCTTGAGCAACTAAAAAAGGATCGTACAAGGTGACCTTTATAAAATGCAATATTCGTGTGGAACGGTTGTGTATCAAATCACTTTATTTAAAATTATTTACAGCAATTCACAGATAAGACCTGTCGCCGACAACGACAATAAATCAAAGAAAACCTCTAAATGTTTGTCAGCTGGTATCGAAAGCCCCGTTATGCCTTAAATTCAAAGGGATGGTGATGGGTGATGGTCCTCTCAATGGCAGAATGGGTAGTTGGGGCAGGCGTGCGGGTCAACGCCGGCGGGCACCTGGGCGGCGTGTCCGGCATGAGCGCCATTCCATCCACCAGCTCCAGCGCCATTCCAGCCGCCGCCAGCATTGCCGCCGTTCCACGCGCCGGTATTCTCGCTGTTGTAGTTGTGGCTGATGTCACCATAGGCGCCGGATTCGGCCAGACCCTCGCCGCGGTAGTCCCCATCGCCGGTGTACTCGCCGTTGTCCAGCGCGTTTCCGTTCCAGGCGCCATGATCACCGCCATTATTCCAGCCGCCGCCGGCACCAGCACCATTCCATCCGCCGCCAGCGCCCGCACCGTTCCAACCGCCGCCGGCTCCAGCACCATTCCAGCCACCAGCGCCAGCATGGCCGCCATTCCATCCGCCATTCCATGCGCCATGCGATGGCGAGCTGGGATTGGCCGCCACGGCGGGGTTATCGCAGTGCGGGTAGTTGGGGCACGCCTGCGGGCTCACACCAGCTGGATACTTGTCGGCGGGGGCGCCGCCGGCGAGCGGGCCATGCCAGGCGGCGAGAGTGACGGCCAGCAGGCACGAGAAGATTCCCTAAAACGCAAGCAACTCAGTAACTTGCAATGGCCGGGGCAAGAGACCAAGACTCACCAGTTTTACAAACATCTTTGATATGGTTGTTGTTGTCGTCTTGCTGCACGATTACACAGTGACAAGCTGGGAACGAAATTAACACTATTTATACCCGCACCACACCCTCCTGCGCTCGCATTTTTTCCCCGGGACGGCCGAGCGCGCAAATCAATGCAATAGGACGGACAATTGTAGCAGTCGGCACACCGCACCACACCACACGAGCCGGTGGGCATTTTTTCGCCCCGCGCGCCGTTCCCACACAGCCGCCGCGCCATTGATCCATGATAAAGAGGTAAACGCATGCACACGGTACGTGACTGCTGGCCTGCAGAATTCCTAATCCTTCAAATCGCTCCAATCCAATTGAAATCGACCGGCAGGCAGCAGATGATCACCAGATCACCTTTGTGTATGGTGCGCATAAATTAAACGCTTTTTTCTGTGTTTCTTTGTAATCGCAGTGTAATTACAAGTGTCGCGGAAAAAATCGAATTCCACTGAGAGGTGAGGCACATTTCCCTCTTCCTTCTTGAGCGTTGAGCTCATTGCACGTTGTGGGAGACACACATATTCATCGCATGACCTTAATATTGCAACTTTGCAGTGCGTCCATATTTATTTTCTTTCTTTCAACTTGCAATTATGCCACTATGCCTATGCCACTTTCAAATACACCTGTATTTGGCAAGGAGAGTAATTTTAGGCATGCGTGTAATTGTGCATGTTCCGCATGATTTCATGATTTGCCACTTGCGAGCAATGAGCACTTAAAATCTTAGAGCTTGAGAGTTGAGATATGCGATGAGGAAAAACGCCAGCGTCAAGCGTCAAGGTCGTCGCCGCCGTCGCCGGTGTCGCTGATCGAAATTTCCAAACGCTTCAACTTCAACTTCAAACATTTTTGCAACACCAACACCAAGCTGGTGCAATCAAGGTGACGGAGCTGAAAGAATTCAATTGTGCACGCGCGATTAGACACCGTGCCAAGAGTACATTCTCCTTTTGTCCAGTCGCGTCCAGTCGTTTACTTTTCCAAACGCTGTCTGTCTGTCGCGAGTCGCAAATCAGATCGGAACCAAACTTTAAGTGGAGTCAAAAAAACAAGCTACTTTTCACTTTATTCTACTTCTGTAGTTCTGGGACTATAGGCAACCCAAATTGCGCATGAAACATTCGTTTGGCTGTCTGTCATCTGGTAAATTCATTTAACCTTAAAACTAAGCCTTTCGTCATTTTTTTATCTTTCTCATTTCTTGGTGCATTTTTACAATACGAGGGAGTGCGCCACAAATACCACCCATGTGCGATTTAATTATAGATTGAGGATATAGCAAGTAGGTAATGTAAAATGTAAATCATTGACCGGCTAATTCAATTTTTGCTCAGGATTACTCTGCAGGTCTGCAACTTGCCCCCACGACCACCCACCTTCGCTAATGATACAAAGAGAGCTCCCATGCGCAGCGCCGTTGCAACAATAAAGCAAATCACAGTGACATTTTCATTACAATGGCCGCGGTGCAGCGCGGCATTAAATTATTGTTTATTTACATTTTACATGTCATCTGATTGTTGCAAAATCGACCAATTTCCAACATGCAGTCGCACACGTACAAGCTTTATCTTAAAGTTCATCGGGCAACGCGCAACACTGCGCATGCGCAAGTTTGAATTTTCCGCTCGCAGTTTAAGAAGTCAACTTTTCTTTCTTTTTAATGCTAAATGAATGCAGTTTCAATATATTAGGAGTACGTACGAAGCGCAATTCGTTCATTTCCTCGTTGTAACCACACCGGGCAATAAAGCAGTAATAGATTTCTGAGGTGTGTGCACTGCGGCGCGATAATAAGTGTAAGTGCACTTATTACGCGCCTAAGTAAGTCAGGGTCGCGCAACCTTGATATTTCCGTCAAGTGTTCGCTGTAAATATTAATGTAATAATAAAATATGCGACAAAATGTGCATGCGGAGTGGCCCGGCGGCCGGTGTGGGGCTGGCGACATGCAGGACCGATCGCGATCAGTCCGATCGGTGCGTTCTGGTCGCTGCCTCTCTTGCATCGCTCGCGGATAATTGCGCAAACGCACGAATCGCCACACCGCATGACACAACAAATTACACTGCATCATGCGCCATTTATGCACATTCGCAATGCATCGCTGCGCGCACATTTGCTGGCACTGGCTGTGTGAACCGGCAGAATGATTAGAATGGTTATGTCTCCGGTGTGCTGTGTGTGGCGGTGTGTATATTTATGCGTAACAAAATGAAAAGTTCAATTTTATCAATTTAAATAATTCAAGCAATATGCATAATGAGACAATGCATTAATACACCTACCTCTAATCGCTGGCACACGATCGGAGCGATAGCAACAGTAGGTTGAACCTTTATCACTTTCTAAGCTTGATTTCAATCAATTAATTAAAAACTACAATAAATAAGTTTGTTCAGCTTTCAGCTATAGTTACTGTCATGTTGGTTGCCTAACGAACACGGAATAATGGTGTGTTCATGCTAAAGCCCTTGATACCAGCTGATCAACTTGTTCGACGTGATTCCCTCCGTAACGTCTTGGCCAATGGCAGCTGAAGTAAAAAATTCCAACTTATTATTTTCATCCTACGCCTAAACAATACCACGGATTTATATTTTAGAAATTTTATATAATAACTTATAAATTCTTGCACCTTCCTATGTTGAGCAATTGTTGATTAATTGCAATATTAAAAATAAATATAATTTTTGTACACACTCACAGTTTGATAGAATATTCTTTAAAAATTAACATTATTTTGGAAAAAAGCTCTTGGAGCAAGAAAATAAATTTAATTCTGAATAAAATGATGTATTTCCGGTGGTATTACAACTAAGGGATTAGCTGTCATTTGAAAATTAAATGGGGCAATATGGGGGCATTTCTTTTACTATAGGCAACCAAACATACACCAAATTCACAATAATTCACAGTAATTCGCTAACACCCGAGGTTCGTACCCGTGCTCATTCTTCAAGATGACTACTGCTTTGTGTACTTGGCTGCCTACAGTCTGACATCTGACACCTTCAGCAATCGTGTGTCCAGTGCTCCGCACGCCCGCACAAATTGGAATATTACTTTCAAAAGACTAATTGTACTCTACTACTAACTACTACTAATTGTATTTAAGCATGTGTTTTGCATTATGCTATTCAATTAAAAATCTGGCTGATTTAATTGTAAATTCTGGAAGCCGTAAATAAATCTTTTGCTTAAACCAGCAATTAATTTTCATTTCCGTACTGGCAGCGCCCTCTGTTGAAAGAGAACGCAAGTGCCAAATCCACTGCCAACATCTACACACGGAAATCTAACCACAAATTGCCTACGACTTACGAGTCTGACTAATTTACAGCAAAACGCCATCGACGCCTCCTCCACAATGGTAGGTTCTTGTTTTCATCGATTTCTCACCGATTCCGCGGCAATTTTCGCGGATTTTTATCTAATCATGATTTGCGTGTTGCAGGCGAACTACAGCGAAGACCAGATGGCCGGTAAGTGTCCGATAAAGCGCTCAAATCTGGGTTACCTGCATCATCACGGCCCCACCTACGAAAGTGCACACGCAGTGCGATTTGCCATTTCATTCGCGCATCGCGGTTTTCTTGGCGTTAATTTTCTCCGGACGCATGTACACGACTTGCATTTCCTTATTCAACCAGCCACAGACACCATTAAGCTGTCTTTCTGCTGATGTATTGAGGTGTGACTCATCTTTGAATAATGTCAGACAACAAAAGTAGCCTCTTATCAGCTTGGGCTGATAGTAACTGAAGATGTCTGCAGTTGCTTGTGATGTTGTCATGTTGAATTGGCTGTGACCTGTGGCTGTTCTTGTGGTATTCTGGTTTCCAATTTGGGTCATTTTGCTCAATGACTTACAAACAGCATGATTTGTGCCCATTTATGGGCACAAAACTTTCAACCAGCTTCAATCAGGTCTGCTGTTTACAGAGCAAACAGTTGTGCTCAGTTCACTGAATCACACCACACATAACTAGTGAAAAATAAAGATTAAACAAAGTTTTTGGCAACAAGATTGTGTGTGAAACTAAAATTTGAAATCATGTATCTCTATGAACCAATGAACAAGATTAGTTTTTCATCTGTGGAAGGTTGGCTCAACTGTGCAGTGGCTGTGGTAGTGACTTGGGGGACTAATTGGGATTGCTTTGCAGAGTTCCAGGAGGCATTCCAGCTGTTCGACAGCCGCGGCGATGGCAAAATTCACGTTTCGCAGATCGGCGATGCCCTCCGCGCGCTGGGCCAGAATCCCACCGAGTCGGACGTGAAGAAGTACACCTTCCAGCACAAGTCGGACGAGCGCGTCTCCTTCGAGGTCTTCCTGCCCATCTACCAGGTAAGCAGGCGCACTAGCGCATTAATACCTCAATATCCGCTTAACCACACCAAACTGATGTTTCTTTCCAAACAGCAAATATCAAAAGGACGAATCCCCGACACCGCCGACGACTTCATCGAAGGCCTGCGCCATTTTGACAAAGACGGCAACGGCTATATTAGCTCGGCGGAGCTGCGGCACTTGCTCACCACGCTCGGCGAGAAGCTCACCGACGACGAGGTCGAGCAGCTGCTCCAGGGCCAGGAGGACTCGCAGGGCAACGTCAACTACGAGGACTTTGTGCGCCTCATAATGTCCGGCTAAGGGCTATGCCTAAAGTTTAAAGCAACTCTAAATCTAAATCAAAACGATTTCCACAATGCCCAAACACTAATTCAATGATGCAAAAACAAACAAACACTTGAAACAAAAACAAGCAAATTATATTTATTCTATTCCGCTGGGTTCTACAACACAACTATATTATGAGATGGATTCGACGGATCCACATGTACTTATTGTTAGACATGAATGATTTTAATTTTTAATTTTAATAAGTGCCTTCTCTCCGCGACTATCGCGCAATGATGTAAATTTTCATTCCAGATTATCGGTGTGCATTTATGACTCTGTGAATCTTTCTTACATAATTTTCTACATGAAATGTTGCATTCTTTTTTAATAAATTCGGTGTATTTAAAGTTTTAGAAAATAGACTGTATAAATATATAAGTGGTGTCTTATTTTTCACCTAAATCTAGTAAATCTTAAATCTAATGAAATAATTTTTGATATTTTGCTAATATTTTCCGAGCGCTTGCTTCTATTTTCTTTTTTCGTCCATCTGCACATGAAACAAGCTTTTCTCCGAAAATGACACTAAGGTTAACTAAAATCGGCATTAAAAGCAAAAAATCGGCACAAAAGTAGGCTTTTCTATGCCTAGGCATTAAAGTAAAACAAAAAACGTTCCACGTTCGTAATAAAAAAGTAAACTTTACTGCCTTGATACATAAATAATTATATTTATTCATATTATGTAAATATTGGTTTACTTGTAAATTTTTATTTGTTGTAAGTTAAATTTAATAACTATATTTTTCGATTTTACTTTGTTTTTGAACTATTTTTGTATAAATCGCAAATGTTTTAGTGTAAGCTTTTTAAATTTCATTTTCTGAAATGAAACATTCATTTTATTGAAATCCACATCATTTTCAGTATAAAATAACAAATTCTTTGCCAGGCGGGCAAAAAAACTAGGCCCTAGGGCAAATATGGGGTACGTCTGAGGCGTCTGAGTACTCAATATGTCTCACTCTAGTATAGTACAATATTTATAAAGTACATGAATTGATTGATCAGGCAGATCAATCAAATTTTATTGCACGCCATCGATGTTTCTTTGCACTAATGTTGAGTTTTTTGAATTTTTTACACACCTATGCGTGTCAAAGACTTTTCGCGCCACAAATAACTTTCGACCGTTGGTCAAAAACATTTCTCGCGCCAACTTTTTGTTAAAGCATCGCACGCGTTTCCCTCGCACATTTCTCGCCAACCCCTCGCACAGCTCGCTCGTGCTTTGTTCCTTGTATCAAGAAAGTCTCCTTCTCCACCAGGCCACCACTCATCGAAAATGCCTTCCGTAGGAGATATTGCAAGGCCTGTACTCAAATTCACAAGAACCCTACCCGATGCCTACGCTCCGGTGCGCGGATCGGCAAAAGCAGCGGGCTACGATCTGAAGAGCGCGGTGGACTGCGTCGTGCCGGCGTGTGGTAAGGCTCTCGTCGACACCGGCATCAAGGTGCAGCTCCCCGAGGGATGCTATGGGCGCGTTGCTCCGCGATCGGGGCTCGCTGTGAAGAATTTCATCAATGTTGGAGGTTAGTTACAGAGTTACAGTTGCTAAGGTTACTCTACAACTTCACTCCTGCTGAACATTAAAATGTGCAATGTTTTTTATACAAATGCAATATTAATTGAGACTTTGTTACTTTTGTTACAGCTGGTGTGATTGATGAAGACTACAGAGGAATTGTCAAGGTGGTGCTGTTCAACCATTCCAGTGATGACTTTGTTGTCCAAAAGGGAGACAGGATTGCACAGTTGATCTGCGAGAGGATTTTCTATCCAGACCTGCAGGAGGAGGCAGACCTCACTGATACAGTGAGAGGTGAGGGTGGTTTTGGCTCCACAGGCACCAACTAAAA
>JARJDQ010023278.1:0-11645 GCA_030264215.1 Geostiba sp. GC000077
GTAAGGGAGATCATATTCCCTCTCTCCTTCACTCAACACCGTTGCGCCGCTGGAGTCCCCCACCCATCTCCAGTTAGAAACGTCAAAAATCGGAAAGGTTCCAGCGAATTCACTATACCACCTGCAGTACGCAGAAATCCCGAATATATTTTCGGCGAGCAGCGCGGGTAGCCTTTCGTGGAATCGGTTATTTTCGAAATTTGCAGAATGCTGTTTACGCGCCGAGCACATGCGCATTCTGTTTCGCCAAACTTTCTATGAAGTCATTATTTATATACCCAAGGTCGACATAATCGCGTGTTAATTTGCGTATTTTCGAGGCGCGCAATGCGACACTCGAGGTTTAAAGAGTTCGAGTTTTGTTACGACTTGCGCTTCGAGAGATATATTATTAATCTGTACTACATCTGTAGACCATGTAGCCGAATTTTCGTGTCAGGTAACGGTATACCGCATCGAGGCATCGAGGTCGCAATTCCACGCGGGCCGTCACTTTCGCCATTTATACTACGAGCGCATCCGAGGGCCGCTTGCGTCACTTTTCGCGCCTCGGGGCCGCCCGATAACGCGCCGGATCGATGTTTACAAATACGGCGCCAAATCCAAATTAGAATGGGATACATGCATTCAGTAGAACTTAGCATGTGCTTCAATATGACGCGAAAGAAAATGGAAAAATATTAATTTTGATGTAATTCGTTTTTCATTCGGTCCAGTAGAACGCAAGATATTTCGATTTTAAAATGTCGACCACAACCTCAGATGTGACGCCACAAGGTCCGTTTTTTTAAATGATATATTTAACGTTCTACTGGTTCAATTTGAAAAATAAAAAATACGGGTGTAATATTTTTACATTTACCCCATTCATTTAAATGTGCAGAATACTAATATGAGTCCTCTTGTTGTAGATTGAAGCATAACACTGGCATGGCATGCGCCTGCAATGATATGCTGTAAGGCGAATACTGTGTGCCCGCAATGCAAGCACGAGTTTCTGGTTGTACCATGGCAAGGAGCACACATGAGCGGCGGCGGTATCATGATGCCGCAACAGTCGCCCGAGCCCTTACCGGACGCCGCGATCAACGTCTTCATCACGCCGCGACTCGACGGCGCCGGCCCACCCCAGCCATCGCCGGTTTTGCACGTGCACCACCATCACCATCATCACCACAACCCACAGCCGGCGGCGGCACCCATGCAGGTGGCGGAGGTGGAGGAGGAGGAGGAGGAGGAGCCGCAGCACGATCTGCCCACCACGGACACCGTTCGGGCACTGCGCCGCTCCGGCTGGTACTATGAGAACATCACCTACCAGGACAGCCAGGAGATGCTCAAGGACAAGCAGCTGGGCACGTTTATCGTGCGCGATAGTTCCGACGCACGCTTCCTCTACTCGCTGAGCGTACAGACGGAGCGCGGCCCGACCTCCGTACGCATCCACTTCAACGACGGCCGCTTCCGGCTCGACTCGCAGCTGCACATCCAGGCGTCGATGCCGTCCTTCCCGACCGTCATCGAGCTGGTCGAGCACTACGTGGAGCAGTCTCAGCGCGCCAACAGCACGCACGTCTGGGTGGATCCCAAGGGCAAGCTGTACTCGCCGATCACGATCACCCGCCCGCTGGTTAGGGAGGGCCACCAGCCGTCGGGGCTCAAGCATCTCGCGCGGCTGGCGGTTAATGGTGCCATGAAGCGGAGCACCGCCGGCCCCATCACACCGCCGATGATAGAGCAGCTCGAATTGCCGGCGAGCGTCAGTCAATACCTCGCCGAGTATCCATATTCGATCTGAAGACATCTGCCCACCCCAAGGCAGTTCAGACGTTAACCAAAGATAAATCTTATCACTAAACGAATTTAATATTAATAGATCAAAACCGCGCCCGCGGAGTACCTATACATACTCCCACACACAATACACACTGGTCGGAGAGGGATGTTATTGTAGCTGCGACTGAGCGACTGTCATTCTGTGCGAATGTGCGATGACACAGAAAATTTTGGGTGGCAGGGGCCACCCAACGGGAATACAGTATTCTTCATCATTGTCACCATCACCACATCATCACCATCATCATCATCATCAGCATCAGCATCATGCATGCATTGCCATCTCGCCGTTCAACACACGTATATGCAAAACCTGGGACGACGCAAATTCATTTGGATAGGTTGGCGGTTAGATAGAATAATAAATTGTATGTACATAACGAGTGTAAATGAAACGCAGGGTCAGAGAGGAGGCACCTACATCTCACATCAGCACACACCTCACAACTTGTACCCATTTATTTATTAGCATTCATATCTTATGTTACTCATTGTTACATTTACTTTCATGTTTCTGCGCCACTGCGAATTGTAAACTTCCAGGCCGCAGCAAAATCAGCATTCACTTTTCATATCACATCATTTTTTATTTTCGGAATTTCCACCGGACTTGGCGCACTTGGCCACTGAATGTTGTTATGTTCGTATTGGGAAATCCTATACGATTCCTATAATTGTCTTATAATACCACTACAAATGAAATATTAAACCATGAATGTGTATATAAACATGTATTATAAACAAACAAAAAACTCAATGTACTATTAAACGTAAGTAGATAATTGTATTTATTATTATAAACAGAAGACAAAGGCGATTTTACTGAGAAAATATGATGATGTTTCAAGTAAATTATTTATTTATGAGATTGATGAGTTTTTCATTTGTATGCCCAACCTGAGTACAAAATACAACTTAGTTCGAATTTAGTTTGTATGCAGTTTGTGTGCGGTGTGCAGCAACAAAGAGGAGCCAATTGGGAGATTGTTGCTTCCATGCTTCCTGTGCAATGCAGTTTATTGAGCAACGATTGGGCTTGCTCTGGCGATCAAAGGAGCGGCACTGTGGGCCTCCGATCAACGATATTCGCATATGAAGGGAAAATTGCGCACCGCGCCTTGACGTCGAAGGTCCAGAAAAATATATCAATATCCTTATATTTTTATTATATTTATCATATATCAAAGCTTCCCTATTCCACATAGTGGTGGAAAATTATTTATTGATCGATGACTTTTGCTTGAACTGTACACGTGCGTTATTTCCAAACCAATTGCCAGGTACTTAATTGGCAATGGATATACAAAACTTAATTCAATAATCAGAAAGTTTGCACCTCATGTAAAACTTTGTAAATATTTTGGTTTGGTTATGTTTAGCACTTGCTTTGAGGCAAGTTTGTTTGTGTCCATCTTATGATAGTCCAATTCAATATCTTTTAAAAACGTACCTTTCTAAGAAATTGATAGTTTTTAATGCAAAAAGAATTTAGTCGAAAATTGATAATTTGATAACTCATACAATATTTTCCCCACAAATAAAAATGACGACTGTCATGATATAAGAACATCAACCCTCTTGTAATCGCCTCTATTGCAACAGCGTAGAAGATTTTTTCTGCAATTTCATACCGGGTGGAATAAAATTGGCGGAAAAACGCCTTTGTAATTCATGTCAAAAGAATACGGTAATCTCAATACCAAGGAGCAAAATTATTCTTTGTTTTCTTACTTTGATTGAAATTAATTTGAATTAATTCAATTCAAAGTTTTGAAGTGCTAACCATTCTGGTTAAATGCTATTTATAAGAAAACTGACTTTTTACAACAGCTGCTGTGCAACGATAAAGAATTTTGATATTATGCATATTTGTAACATTGTAACCTAAAAGTTCTAATATTGAGGACCTCGTGAGGCCAAACGAAGACTTCCTCAGCATTGGCGTTTTTCCGCCAATTTTAGTCCACCTTGTATGCACTCAAATTTGAAATTCAAGTTTCAAAGTCAATTTCTTTTTAAATTATAATATTATTGTTTTCTACTAGATCTAAATTAGAATTCGGTTATGAAATTATATTTCAGGTATACTGCGTTTCTAGCAAACAATATATTAGTTATTTTTGGTGCTGGAACGTGATGATGATTGTTATTCCGAGTGTTTTCCACGTGGTATGCTAAAATTAGCGAGGAATAAAATTAGTACGTCCTTGCAACAAACAATTTTTTACTGGAAATGCACACAAAGAATGCAAGAACCCAAAGTTGATTAAATTCTAGTTTGCTTTCGAAAAGAAAAAATTGGATGTAAATCAAATGGAGCGAGCAACAATTTTTCACGTGTCAACAAATTGGATTTGCATCTGATTTGAGCACTGAATTTTTCTTTTCAAAAAATTCACGAACGAATATTCCTGCGCAATTCCTCTCTTTTTATGGCATTTGTAAAAAACGTTGTGTTGCTAACCCTATAGTGTATTTTTTCTGCAAAGCTGACAATATACAGGGTGTCCCATTAATCTCGTAATTCCTCTGGAGGGCTTGTTGGGGTTCATCAGACAAGCACGAGAAAAATATTGTGCTATCGACTTAGGAATCTTAATTATTAACACTTGAAGATGCAATTTGAAAACAGTTATTTACCATCTATTTTGAAAATGTTAAGGTGTAAATATACGATTATTAAATTTAGTAACTATTCCAATTGATATTTTTGATCAATTAGCAAAATGCCAATTACAATTTTTCAAATCTTGAAACTTGTAAGTCTGTTTGGCTTAGTTTTTCTCCTCTAACTCACTTCACAAGGAGAGACATTTTGCTTAAAATAGTTTTCTCGCACACTAATAATCATCCCCAACAACTCCTCCATAGGAATTACACAATTAATGGAATACCCAGTATGCAACGCAACCATAAACTCACCAATATTTATTCAAATATTCAAAAATGAAAAGGACAAATTGGAGACCAATAGCAGAATTGAACGGAAGTCATCGTAGCGGAGAGAATTCAAATATATTTTCTTAATGGATTACGAAAACAAAAACACCAAAGAATTCAAATAATAATACCAAGATATGAGAAAGTCTATACGACAGAATTTAATAATGAAAATATTTCTTCTTTAATATAAAATACTCTAAAGGTCTAAAGGATGATACAAATAGAAATGATAGAAAATAAACTTATAATAATAATAGAAAGAGTATTGATCGTAATACTGAGAAACAGTTAATTTTGTCGGGAGTACACAGAATATATTTTCGTTTTTGTAATTCTGGAGAACCCTTCTTCTAAGAATTAGAAACCTGTTATTTTACTAAGATGTTCAAGTTCAAATGTTTTAAATTAGTAACTTTAAACTCAGGAACTGAGCTGGAAACTTCTAAATTAAGCGCTAGCAGATCAGACGTCTCCGGCAAATATTTGACTATCCAGTTCCGCGAAGCAGGTATTCCAGGCATGTCAACAAAACGCGTAACATCTCGCAATAATGCCGTCTTAATTAATTAGAAGCAAGGCCCCCGCCAAAACAATGCGCCAGTGTTTTTGTATTCCGAGGAGCTGTCGCGCTAAACTCCTTTCGGCGATATTGGCGCGCGCATTCGTTTTTCATTGCAATGTTCTGTAAAACAACGATTCAATATTGTTAATAACGCTTTGCGTTTTATGAGAGTTCGCTGGAAGCCAACGTCACTAGTGTTTCCACGAAATGTGTGAGAGCCCCGCTACTGTAACTGGCCGTTGCGCGTTTCAATGGTGACTCTGGTTGTGTGCGTTACCACGCTCTAACAAACGAGTGCAGTATAATACTATAACTATAACAAGTTTTGCAACGATGCCACGTGTCACCGGTTCTAAAATAATTTCATACAACTAATTGCCGCTGTCCAACTCCGTCAATGACTGCGCCCCCGTTCATATTTCCGTATAGTAAGCAACTAATGAATGCCTTAATCAGTTTTATCAATGAACTGTTGAATACTGAATGGAATTTTCGCAAGGGAAATAATAGGCAGGGCGATATAAATAGCGTTTGTTTTTGCTTGCACCCACGAGAAGCATCGGCATTAATAAACGTAGTATTTCTTGGTAACACGTCAACCCACTCGCTTCTAAATTAAATCGAGGCTTTAATTAATGCTTGGAAATGAGATATTCTAGTCGGCTGCGAAAAGCCGAAACGGACAATACGCAGAAATGAAGAGTTTCCCTTCATTTTGTTTGAATTGCATGAGGCTGATTCCTGCAGCGTAGAATAATCCCACAATCCCTCTGCCTCCCTTTGTTACGATATATTCACCATCCAGTTCGTTTCATTTCGTTTTATTTCATACCGAATGATGTGGATGTGCTGTCAGCGGTGTAGGCGTAAATAATGCAATTGTGACACTCCTCCGCGCGTTCGAGCGCTGAATGCAGACGACACCTGCGGGCTGCGGCTTGGCCGCGAAATACGTGTATTCCGCGGCGTGCGCTTTGTTATTCTTTCCTGCTACCGTTTATTATGCGTTGCGCTCCGACAGCGGTCTTTGTGCGTTCGCCACCGGTGGCGGCGGCATTACGATTTGATTTATCGATTATCGACCGGCTCGCCGAGAGGTCAGGAGCATGCCGTGGATGGAAAGAGGTGCTGACTGCGGTCTAGGCGAGGCGCTCCACATGAAGGCAAATTCAGGGACATTTTATTCTTCGTCGACGTCTACAGCGTTTCTATTTTCTGACGTTTCGCGATATTACTTTTGCTCTCCATTCACAACACAATACCATGAACATTCAAATGCATAACTCTGAAATGATTTCACTTCAGAGTTTAGAAATTTTCGCGTTTTCCTGCCTTTCTGGGAAATGTAACGGCAACAATATATATAAAATCTTAAATTACATCGGCATTGCGCCGGAAGGAAGCGAAGCAGGGATGGAAAACGGTTTTACGACATCGGTTAAATTAACCGGTAACCGAAATATTTAAGAGAAATTTTCGAACCGTAACCGAAACCGAAAAAAATTGGGAAAATAACGTTAACAGTTAACCGAAATAAGAATTAACCGGTTATTAAATTTTCCGAAGAGCACCCGAACACCAAACACATGTTCTTTCGTGAGATGGAAAACGGTTCAACAAAACCGGTTAAATTAACTGGTAACCGAAATATTTAGCTAACCGTAACCGAAACCGAAATATTTTTTTGAAAAGAAACCAAACCCTTTATTTTTCTCGTTTTTTAACTGGTTAGAATGTAACCGATACTAGTCAATGAAACCGGTTCAAAAATTAACCGCTATATATAACGGTTTCCATCCCTGAAGCGAAGGCAAACAATACAGAGGGTAAATAAGTCTCATTTCTACAGTGGGTGGCTGCCTTCAAGCTCAACTGATGAAATTCTTGAGATTCTGGTAAATGCGTAGGCAGACGCTGCAGGTGAACCGAACTAGTTGCATTTGTGCTGGCGTCCTGGCGTAGGCAAAACGGAAAACAAACCTAGTTAGCGCTGCATTATAAGGAAACAAATCGCCCCGGCTAATGTGCATCATTAGCAGCGGTAAAAATCAACGCCACGACTCAATGCAGGCACGCACGCGTGCGTGCTGCACGTGGCTCCCCTTCCCCGTGTGGCACTCTCTCATAATCGCGGAGCTAATCCCCAATAATTATAACGCAGCGGCGATTTTCCAAGATTCCCGGAACGACACAGCGCTCGCAGTCGCAGGACGATGATTGCCGCCAACACGGTCAATCATAACTCATTACAGCTTCGCGATAAGTCCAAGTATTCGCCGCACGACACCGATTTCTAGAGTCGATCGCCGGCCCTAATTGATAATCGCTATCTGCTTCAATTACACACACGATTTCCCTCGCCGCGAATTGATTTCGCCGAATCGCCGGCTAAAATTAACTGTTTTGGACGATAGTTTTTAAAATCAAATGCTTGCGATTTGCAGTGCACTTTCACGATGAGCCCGCAGGCGTTTTCCATTAATTGCGCATTATATTTTATAGATATTGCGCTGCTTCCCAGGAAGATGCGATGCAGGATCGAGCATGCGTAACCACCGCATCATGAGCGGGACAGAATTTCATCCTATTAACTCGCCGTTTTTTCTTCATCAGACTAAAATCAGTCCAGAACAATGTATGTTACCAAGCCACATCAAAAGGAACCAAGCCACATCAAAAGGAGGGACAACAGGATAATAAACTGTTATAAAATTTACTTTTTTTGTCTTCTCTTCTTGTTGCATATTGTATTCTTTTTTTATGAAGTACTTTATTCCTATCCATAATAAACACGTCCAACGTAAAAAGAATTCTTGTAAAGACTAGAATTAGAAGTACAAAACAAATTTGAAAGAATCCTGCTGCAACCGTTGCAACCTGATGCTCATTCCGTAGACCGTAGAGGTTAGCGATTCCATCGATCGCCACCCATGTGGTCATGTGCAATGCAACCCATTCATTATTAAAACGCTAGAGCTAGACATATGATTTAGATGAAGGCACAACTTACTGCAAGGTAAAGGACAAGCCCTAGATGAGGCTAACGCGGTTGTCTTTGGCCCACTTCCTGATAACCTTCGAGATTTGGTCCGCTTGATTCGATGTGCTGTTCCGGAGTAGTTGCAGCACATCTGACAGCACGTCCGGCGCGAACTTCTTCGCGACCACACCCTGCATGAGATGCACAGTTAGAAATCACATTGGTATGCAGCGTTTGAGGGAAATGATTGGGATTATCGCTGGGAAATCAACGAAACCGCGAGCAGCAGCGTGCCGGCATTTGCGCGTTATTTTCCACTGACATTCTGACATACAGCTGTTTTATTGAACGGATTTTCAACCATTCAGCTCCATCTCGCGGTCAAGATTTTCAACTTTCCAGAAACCTATAGAAGGCTAACGATAGAGGACACTAGTCTTCAGTGCTTGATGTTTTTTTTTGGGGTGCAATTTCTAATTCAAGTTCAAGGTATGCTTTAATTGTTAGAATTTAATAATGAAGCGATGAAACTTAGTTTTTATTATAAATCTTTTATATCCTTTAACTCGGTATGCTTTGAAATTTCAACTTTCTAGGAACCTAACGATAGAGGACACTAGGCTTCAGTGTTTGACAGAGTGTTTGATGGTGCTTAGTGTGCAAATTTTTAATTCAAGTTCAATGTATACTTTAATTGTTAGAATTAAAAAATTAATCCATCAAACTTATTTTTTTATAAATCCTTTATATCGATGATTGGTTTTTCCAGCTGTTTATTTGCACTTTGTGATTAGGAGGGTGTTACGGGTAGTTCAGCTGATAGTATTATCAGAGAGGGTATTATTATGAAAGGTGTTATAACGTACTTAATAATTGTAATTTAATGTGCCAACGTTTCGCCCACTGTTGGGGGCATCTTCAGGGCAACTAAAAATTTTTGTGTTCGACAGTTAAAAGTAAGATGAGTCAGCAGATACACCGAAATACAATTACATGACAGTTAACAGACACGAATCGATATTATCCGCCGCACTGTGCGCGCCATCTAGTACGTGCCTCCGTGTGGATAACCGGTTATCCACAAGTGTCAGGTTATGTATATTGTTTACAAACTCTAGAAATCCTGAAGTAGTAATAGTTACGGAGGCACGTACTAGATGGCGCGCACAGTGCGGCGGATAATATCGATTCATGTCTGTTAACTGTCATGTAATTGTATTTCTGTGTATCTGCCGACTCATGTTGTTACTTTTAACTCTCGAACACAAAACTGTTTAGTTACCCTGAAGATGCCCCCAACAGTGGGCGAAACGTTGGCACATTAAATTACAATTATTAAGTACGTTATAACACCTTTCGTAATAATACTATCAGCTGAACTACCCGCAACACCCTCCTAATCACAACATCCTTTATATCCTTTAACCCGGTATGCTTTGAAATTTCAACCTTCCAGAAACCCAACGATAGAGGACACTAGGCTTCAGTGTTTGACAGAGTCAGTATATTTAGAGAGTACCGCGATCAATAAGACTCATCCTTTGACTCATTAGGGCTGCCATCTTGTCACGAAAGGTGCGCTTGGTTGCCTACGGTTTTCAACCACAAGCTTTAATTTAAATTGGCATTATTCCTGTGCTATAATATCGCACACTTCAATTGTTACTAATTTGGAAAGAAACGAAAATAAATCGTATCCTGTCAAACTGGATATGATTGAATTCTCTTACGGGTTGATTTCGAATTTTAATTAATTATAAATGAGAATAATTGTTTTGCGATACGTACGTCTCTTTAGAGAATGTTTGACATCACGTGAGAGCTCGTGTGTGCTCGTGATGCAACGCCTGCTCAAATCATGAGTTACATAAACAAACAATCCCACACGAGGCACACGAAATCAGATCGGCTCAGATATGAACCATGATATGAACATAGGGAACCCAGGCAACCAAGTACACATTTGGTGACAAAATGGCGGACCCTTGCGGTACTCTCTAAATCTTCTGACTCTGGTGTTTGAAGGTGCTTAGAATTAAATAATGAATCGATGAAACTTCGTTTTTATTATAAATCCTTTATATCCTTTAACTCACTATACTTAGAAATTTGAACTATCCAGAAACCTAATGATAGAAGACACCAGCCTTCATCAGTATTTGATGGTGTTTTGGGATGCAATTCTTCTTAATTCAAGTTCAATGTTCAAGGTATACATTAATTGTTAGAATTAAAACATGAATTGATGAAGCTTAGTTTTGATAATAAATCCTTAATGCTTTAACACTGTATGATTTGAAACAACACATAGCCTTGGTTTTCGTATTTGCTATGTCTAGGCTAGGTGTATGTGAAGTGGGAAGCCTATAATAAGATGAACTATTTCGTGATAATCCTTCGTAATTCTGCTAGGAAACAAGGATGTCGTTATTCAAATTGTGATGATTTGATAACATTGCAAATTTTGAATATCGTGGTTATTAAAGATTATTATTATCGATTATTATCGGTTAGATTATATTATCGACGAGGTCGATATCGATAGCCAATAAAATATTAAATATATCAAGTTTTTGCATGATACGTGGTCAAAGGTATGTCCACAATATAATATAAAGGATTTATAAATGATTGCAATGAATACTCAATTATCGAATTTCTCGTTTGAAATACACCGATGCATGTTGCTTCTATGAACTAATATTGACTTAAATTATGAACGAATAAAAGGCGTAAGGAATAGTAGGAATGGTGAAGAGAGGAAATTGCAAATTAAATTGTAACTCACTTGAAATACGCCGCAGAGCGCGCCGCGCTTGCCTTCCCAGAATTCCGGATTAGGTTCCAGACGATCCAGCATGTCGAACGCCTTGGCTGCATACCAAAATTGCCCCATTCGGTACGAGTCGTTCGCGATCATCAGCAACAAGTTGAAGCTCTCCGAGGTCGTGTCCATCTTCAGATACAATTCCCACGCAGCGTCCGGCTTGCCATTCATGATATAGCAGCGCGCCAGATTGGAAATGTAAATGTAATCGTTTTTAATTTTCGCATCTTCAATGAGGAGGAACGTCTCCTCGGCCTCGCGGTACTGATCGCATGCAGTTTTCGCCTGCGCGTAGTTAAAGTTGAAAGTATCATCCGAGTGCAGGTAGCTCTTGATGGAAGTGAGATACACCAGCACCTCCTCGAACTGGCCGGCGAGGAAGAACGATGCCGCCATACACTGCCTGCCTGGAATGGTGTCGCATTCGCTGGAGGAGCTGCCGACGAGGTGGAAGCATTCCTCGGCGGTTTTGATATGCTCCGCCTGAAGTGAAGATA
>JARJDQ010023286.1:0-13288 GCA_030264215.1 Geostiba sp. GC000077
ATCTTTACTTTGATTAAAAATTTGCAAGACAAAGCTTTTCTGTAGAATGCCCAACTTCCGAAGCCCAATATTCAAGTTTGGGACCAAGTTAATGACATCTGCTTAATGACTCGTAGCATAATATAAAATTAATGTACCCGTGTCAAAAGGTTTCGACGTTCACCAGAAGTGAATAAATTGAAAAAAGAAAACGATGATTCTGAGTAAAAAAGGGTGTAAAAGTGTAGGAGGCAAATGGCAAAATCAAAAGATTCCTCGAAGGAAATAAGACGGAATTTGGCCGGAATTAGATGAATGAAAACATGAAAGCGGTGTATGAAACAGGGAGAGTTTTAATTATAATGGAATGAGGGAAAATACGCGTTGAGTCTGCGTCGTAATTTTTGAGCAATGCGTACACTGTTTATGTGTTTTGCGAAATTTCTTTACTCTCTTTGCGAATTGCAAACAAACTTTTTATACCGAGTTTTAATGACTTTAATAACTTTAATACCTTGTTCAAGGCAATCGCAGGCATCAAGGGTAATTAATTAATTAATTTACATTTTGGGGTGTATAAACTTCAAACCTCAAACATATTTTAACACAAAGTTTAATGACGCTTTAAATTAAAATATCATCCTTTCAAATCTTCATTGTTGGAAATTTGGTTAAATTCTAGTTCCATTAAACAGATCCGTTATTAAACACATATCTGAGGGGGTAGCTGGCAAGATATTGACTTTTGGTCCTTTCTTGCAGCCGAAAATCCCGAAGTGGCACCCGCAGATCTCTCCAATCGGCTCGGGTAATTCAAATTGTATTAAACTCAATCAGACGACGCGAATACATATTAATCAGTTTGGTTATTGGATTTCTCTCTGGCGTCCGTAGTAAGCTTGTGTCCCCGGCGCCTCCACCACAGTGAGCAGTTATGCAGTCGCCAGTCCTGACGCTAATGACGCTCGGATTCGGCATTATTCCGACTGTGAGATATGACCATCGCTAAGCAATGGCTTAGCCCCCGAAGCGATGCAAAACATGCATGCGCTTTCCATTCGTCCTCGCATCTGCTAACATTAGCTCGCGGGATGAATATTTTGTGTGCACATTGTACCAAACACTCTATCAAAGGTAGAACCGCAGGAAAATGCAAATGGAAGGAAAACCACTTCTTTGTTTGCCTCCTCGTTAAGTATGCATTGGCTTATGGCTTTAGATATTCTCGATTTTAAAATCTGCATTTCCAATTTTTCAATACTTCAGCGGGAGGTTTTAATAATCATTTTTCTAAAAATGCAAATAATTAATCCCCTTAAAATCCAAGAATGTTAAGCATTAAACAAGTTGCAGGTTTAAATTGAAAATGATTACTAGTCAAATGCAAGTTTAATTTTCTCAGCCCGGATTCCTTGCCAGATTCTTCGACATGCGACCTTGGCATAGTTCCAGCCGAGGGCCAGGCGTAATGCAAGTTTTTCGCCGACGGCTGCTCCTTCATTTTTAAGACTCATTAGACATTCTTCCGGCCTATGTATACGCGCCAGCTCCGCCTCGAGCCAAGTGTCCTGAATAGGAGCCAAAATGTCCCGAGTGAAATTTTCTCCGAAATGATACGTTCACAAAACAAAATTTACTGGATTTAATAATAATAAAAATAATAGAATTTTCTACTTTTTACTTTAACTGGAAAAATCAATATTTTCAGACAGTTTTCTGCCGTTTTTAAATGAGTTCATCAACTCAGTGCTCCATCGAGGGAGATGATAATAAACTGGCGCAACCTGAAATAACAATAACACTCCATGAGCTCAAGAGCTTTAGCTCTCCCTGTTCTAACCCTTCAGAGCTTCACCTGAAAATGAATGGTTTGCGTAAAATCGAATGTAGCACACATTTTCGCTCATATTTTCATTTCGCGCCCGTTGGGGCTTATGACGGTGACGGATGTAACAATTTATAATAATCTTTCGGTATAGGGATCTGTAGTGTGTATAAAATTAGAGCAACTTAGACTGAGTGACTGAGGCTGTACAGTAAATTAATTATGAAGTGAATAAAAGGAAAACAAGATATTCATGTGCTAAACTATGACTTGACGAAATCTTTATAATATGTCTTAATAAACGAAAATTATTATAGTTACAAAAAAAAACTCTTGAAGTGAGTTGAAAAGCAGACTTGGATTGGCAGCAATTTTCAATTTCCTTTTGGTGCAACAAACGCACAGGCACAATATTTGCGCATAAATCTTTCCAGTTTTCCTTTGAAATCACGCACACTATCTTTTCCACTGGCGTGGGTGGGGTGGCACTTGTAGCAGTGGCAGCAACCAATACTGAGAGTGGTGGTGGTGGTTTACTGGCGACTGCGAATGACAGCGCTCGAGTGCCACCGTCCTACGACGGCAAATCCTTATCGATATAATATACATATCTTTTCTTCTTCACCGCCTCCATCAACGAAAAAATAATCCAAAACATTGAAAGAAAACTTATTCAATCTTTCAAACTGATAAAAATATGTATACTTTAGTAATTTATCAATCTTTTTTTTTCCGTTTTAAATATAACATAATTAATAACTTGCAATATTAATTGACAAATAATATGTTGACTTATTACTTATTATTAAATATTCTCTTAAAAATATCTAGGTAGATATATGGAATGTAGAAAATGCAAGAATTGTAAAGAAATGCATGGTTGGGGCATGAAAGCAAACTGATATGCGAGTCGACGCACGAGGGTGTGATGCGAAAACTCGGTAAATAAAAGCCTCCATTATTACCTAAACAGTATACGCACGTTTTCCGCGTTCCACACTTTTTCCTCTCCTGCGTACCTCCCGAAACAATGCGATGAAAAGCATAGTCATAGCATGAAACCCAAGACACTGTTTTATTCTTATTTCTCATTTCGTATTTTCTACACTGCACATTGCCTTTCCTATTTTATATTTTTCTTCTCCTTACTCCAACAGTTTAATATGCTACATCTCATTCATTCTTATTTGGTTGCTCGCATTCTTCTACATTTGGAATTTACCATGTCGGTTTTTTTCCTTCAATGGCTTAGTGAACTCCCTTCAGATGGCAGGAAAAAAAGAGGAGAATAGCAAAACGAGAAGAACGTGCGTATTATATCAAGTTCTCTTCAGAGCCAGCTCTTTTTAGACGGCCATTGTGATGATATGAAGATAATAAAATAGCGATATGAAAGAGGGAAATTCAATTTCATTCGATTCGCTCGATTCGATTCATAGGAAATGATTATCCCAGTATGATGTTTGTTGTACGTGATATTCTGTGCACTCTATTGCTATTCCAAGATATAGTAATCACACAAAAGTTTATTTTAATAATTTAGAATTTGAATATTTATGATGTTTGTGTCTGGAGCAACAAGTTATTCTGTAATCCATCCGCAACACTTATTTCCGTTCTGGCGTCCCCCACCAAAACTTTCTGAATTGCTTAAGAATTTCGAGAAAGTAATCTACTTACTGCCTAAGATTTTGACAACTTTCCGGTTCTCCCAAATCAACAAACTTGGCAAACAATTTTAATTATTTCCGAAATTATAAAATCTCCGATTTTAGAAGATCAGCAAAATAGGAGGTACTGCAACTGCATACATTCAACATCAAATAAATTCTAGATGTGAATGTGGTAATTTTCTCTTCGACACCATTTCGAAAATAACAATTTATTATCATTACGGCATTCGGCGTGTATCGGGCTGATTTGTGATCCCAACAGAACGACAAAACACCACTATACTGCATGCTACGTTGCACCTCTGATGCGATAATGATGTACAATAGGTATGTGATAATAAATTTGCTGGTTATGCGACGCAAAACCTTAACCATTGCGTATTGCCGTCAGTATTTCATAGTTTCGCCAGTTAGCACTAATATCACCTATTCAGTGATTTTTACTTGCGCCATCTAGGAACCCTTGAATATGGTTCTAAACATTTAGTATGATTTTACAAAACCATATTTAATATGTTGTGAAAATGGATTGAAACGACCGAGCATAAAATGATCCATTAGTGATTGCAATCAACGTGATACATTTCCCGGAATTATTTGAAATTTTATAAATTAGTCTGGATGTTAACGCCAATTGGTAAGCAATCAAATCAAATTTATTACCAATTGTGTTAAAATCATGCCAAAGTAAAAGCAAACATATATTCATCGTTTTGTTATGAAATCCTTTTTATCGACGCCCTATTAAAGATTATGTTTATCCCTTTTTAATAACTAATAACAGTGGACCTAACGTTATAAAATGAAATGCATCTACATATTAATAGAATGCTAATAAAGTGTATTACGAGGAAGATAATGTAATGATGAGGGTTGCGATCCTAATTATACGCTTAGAGGCCAACGTATACTATAGTTGCCAATTTCCATACTTCACCGCCCGTCCAGCAGGAATTTCAATTATTTCCACCGTCAAGGATGCAAATAATCCTGAGCTAAAATTAACGAATCAGATTTGACGACATTCCTTTCTCAAAAAGAGTTTATTCCTTGATTTATTTTATAGCGCTGTATGCTGTACATATTTCATCATCCCCCAACAACTGTGGTGGTGTTTTCACGTTTCCGAGAACACAAAATGCAAAAGGAATGTGTACGAAATGCTTGGGGGATGATGAATGAAGCGTCACCTTGAACGATGTGGAAACAGGTATGGATTAAAATGCACAATGCATGAATGCAAACCAAGGAAAAAAAAAACGCGATGTTGGTATTATGGAAATTGCAGACCAGCAAAAAATAATATACAACGCACTTTGGTGTTTCACTGCTAATCGCAATCACAATTGAACAATGTTTTATCTCCACAATAATCCTGATAACCAAATAGATAGTGCCTCATAAAATCAATCGGAGCAACTAACTCAATAGCGTGTAGTATCGTGAAGCTAACGTCACACCTGCAAAAATGGATGAAGACATCAAAAAACTACAAAGCAATATACAACGACTGAATCAAATTATACAACAACGCAAAGCTGAAGAAGCACAGAATCAACGCAATCAACAAGAGCACTTTATCGCGAAAACCAACCAATTATTTAATCTACATGAGAACCCTGCGCATTCTGAAATGAAAGCAAGACGACTTGCCGAAATTCGTGCGGTATGTTTTGGAATCTTGTTTGAAGTCGATCCGGAAACAGCGAAAATGTTGGAGGAGGAACTCGAAGGGAAGAAGCAAGAAAAACGTAGACACGTATGTTATCCATGGTTTTCAAATTTTCATTCATTACATGTAAATATTTTGGTTTAATTGTACTTCAGGAAGAATTTGATAGAAGATTTCAAATGATATCCGAAGAGATGAAGACAATTAGCGGAGACGAGTATAAAAAACGGGTGCAAAATCAATTGGATCAAGAATTGGCCAACCGACTGCAAAATGATAATCAACATAGGATTAACGATAAGAAAAAGCGCATGCCTCTACCTAAACCTAAGTGAGTTTTATATGATATTAATTAACTGTTGGATATTTTATCGTTGAGATTTAGGAACAACTTGTATCCTACGGTAAAAGCTACACCGGAAATTCCTGACGTTTCATTCCAAAAGCCAGGTGTACAGGTAAATAAGAAAATGCTTGTGTTGTAATTGGGTTGTAATTAAAATTAACGTTATTGTATCAGATGTACCCTAAAGATCTAAAACCTCGTGGCGCATCTTCAGGATACAAGTGGATTGGAACCACTTGTGTCGTAAGTGTTTCAACTTCAAGTCAGAGACAGCAATATCGCAAATATTAATGACGTGACATTAAAAATAATTGCAAGGCACAACCTGACTCACAATTTATATTCCCATTATCAATGTTATCAGTTCTGATTAACGTATATGATAACACATTGTTGATTATGAGCGCACCTATTTTATGAGTAGTTTTACGCCGGGCATCATGAGTAGCACAACTCCAATGTTGATTTGGATATTATCCAAAACAGCGGAATTCAATCGTCGCAATCTGCACAACTTGCAAATGTTATGCAAAGATTTAACGCGCTATCGGCAAACGACGAAAATCGAAAAGTGGGAAAAGTTTCAAGAACTCATCAATCAAACAACGGACACAAACGAGAACATTCGATTGGCGGATGCGTGGCGGTTACTCATCGAGAGTGAAAGGTATTATGCCGAAGTCCTTCAATTAGAAGCATTAAGACATGATATTATCCTGGATTTCGACGTGAAATTACCGACTAAGGAGAAGCACCTAAAAATTGATATGAATTCGAAGAAGAACAACACATTGAAAAAGTTCAAAGTGAATTTCTTCCCCATGATTAAGAAGACTGTGAATGTGAAGGGTGTTGGATTTCAGGAAAAGGTCAGAATGCTCGAAGAGAATTTGGAAAGGAATTTTATTCAACACTTTGAGACGTTTGTCATGGCCTGTAAGAGATATTCTCTGGTGAATACTGAAGATAATTTCGAAATGGCGGATTTATTAGAAGCGAATAAGAAATTTCATGTGAGTTTTTTCAAGTTATAGATTTTTATAAAAATAGTTGATAAAACATTTTTTAGTGTGATGTGTTTATACTCCAAGAAAAAGTGCAAGTTGTCTACAAATCATTCAAAGGGGAAATTAGCACTTTAGAAAATAATCTTCTTGGTGTTCAAAATAAAGATGTACAGACTACATTTAATAAGTTCGCAGATACCTGGGGTGTGTATCAACTTATTATGACGGGATTCATTGATGCTCTCAAAAAGATTTGCGCAAAACTTAATAAAGAGGAGTTTTTCAAGAAAACTATGACGTCAAAATTCCCCAATAAGAAACATTACATCTTTGGTTCAAATTCACCTTTAACTGTGCGTTGGGAGGACTATGTTGAGCACGAAAGCAATGTCAACAAGTCGCTCGTGACGCATATTTCTGAAGTGATCGTCCAGCTTAGTATCAATGCGCCAAGCACGAAAAGCTTCCAGCGTGTGATTGCCGACCTCAAGGATTGCCTAAATTTGTTCAAGGGACGATGCAACACCAAGCAAAAACTGCCCTTGAAAGTGGACGATTACTCGGATGAAGAAGTCTTCTTGACTAAATTGGAGGAATATGATGGCCCAGCTGCTCTGGCAATGGAAAAATTAAACTTCGACAGTTGGGAGAATCTCAAAATGTTGGATTTGTAATTGGGCTGCGAAGGTTAACGCTTGTTTTCGAAAACACAAAAAGCGCCAAACGCCAAAAATTCAATTAGCTGAACGCAAAATGCGGGAGATGTTTTCATGCTGGCAGAAATTCCATTTGATGTTTTGCATCGGTCGTACTTCCGTCGATGGAGTGGCGATGTCGACAACACCAAACGGGTAGAAAAACGTTAATCAACTGGGATCCACGAAAAAATCCAAGCCTGCGCTTCAAGAGGTGAACCAGTTGGAGGACTTATTAATTAAAAGCTAATTAAATCAAAGGGCACATAAAATACTAAAATTTTGCACAAATCACAAAATATTTGGCTGCAAATTTAGGGCGCCAATTTATGCTCGTCAGGCAATATTCAATTTGGGATGGGGTGTGCTGAATATGCATGACAATAAATTGCTTTACACTATAGCGATAAGCTCACGCCGAATATCACGTCAAGCCAAGCATAGTTACAAAGCACAATTCTACACATCGATTTAGCTTAAAGTGCATGAAGGATATTGCGTTTTGTGATATTGAAAACTGTTTTATATGAAAATACCACCATGTCAAGATGGCGTTGGAAAACGTTACAAATGTAAATTTACAATATGTTAGTTTTTTTTTTCTTAAACAAGGTCATACGTCACATAAATGTGTCTTGTAAAATTTGGAACAAGAAAAATGTGGAATTTGGGCATTTTACAGCTAACATAGAACTTGCAGGCGCGTGGGTTAAGCCAGTAAGCCAGGACCAAGATCAGGACCTCCTCACGAAGGCTTTGCGACTAGACGCAACTGACATTATTCTTCATTTCGAAAGGACTGCTATTTTTAGGAATGTGTGAATATACTACTCTTGAAGACTGTGAAGAGAAAAGTAAATGTTGTGTCCTTGGAAAGCCTCTTATTGTAAAGTCCAAATTTTGCCATTACGTTCACAAAGAGATACGGCAAAACTAATATTAACTCTGGATTTTCAACATGTCTTCCAAAGCGACCTGTCTCCATGTCCGCCTGTCGTCCTGTCCTCCTGTCTCGGCGTCTCTTGGTTTTCCATCAATTCCACAATAAATCACCGACTAATACTAACGCAACCAACCACACTTGTCCGCCCTCCAATCTACAATATACTAACCGCCCCAGCAGAGTCCCCTCGAGCGCTCCACCGCTCTTTATTCATTCTTCCCTTTTTCACTGAGTCTTCCTCCCACACATCCTTAATTTCGAACTTTTCAGTCTCAGACATTGCGAATGCCGATATTCCGCCCACATGCAGCGCACGTTACCAATACACTCCTAATATGCTCTTCCATCCTAAATCCTGAATACTGGATATCCAGGCATCGCACAATTCACAATCATTCAGGCGCATCGGTTTTCATTTGAAATCCAGCTCACATATCCCTTCTACTTTTTTAATACTTATTTGAGCTTTAGTGAAGGTAGTGAAAACTTTATATTGGTTACTTCCTCCTTTTTGCAGAAGGTTTGAGTTTTAGCCCTCGTTTTGTCTTGTTTCTGGGTGCGATCCGTAGATGATCCAAGCAGTTATTCTCTGTTACCCATCGCTGCCCTTTATTCTCCCCTGGCCTCTTTAGAATTTTAGTATTCTCACTCCGGCTTTTATAAGCTTTATTCTCTCGGCTGGATTTTTGTGGTGCGGGGTGAATTTCTGTCCTATTTGTCTTCTTTGTTCTTTTTGTCATTTCAATGCTTTTTGTCTCTATCGCCACATTGTTTGCCTTTTGTTTTTCTTGCCTGTATGTCGCCCGACTCGCAAGCGCCCTGCAGCGATTGGGAACTTTTGTCTCAACTATCTATTGATTTTAGCGTCGGTGAATACCAAAAGCAAAATCCTCAATTTTCAAAAATTAATTTATGATTACACAAATACCACAGGATTCTCCATGTATTTCTGAAAGCTTAAATGGACCAAAAAATGTTTTAAATAAGAAGGATAGATTTTTTTGGGTTTCGTATTTTTGTAGACTTCAATCCACAATGTCCCACATCGTTAATTTCTTTACAGTTGTAAAAAGAAAGTTTTCCGAGTTTAAAAGTTTTTTCTCATTCGATTTATCGGTTTTTCGCTACCAATTCTCACCACTTTCTCGCTTTATATTCTTCCAGGAACTAATGTTCTTTTTACTCAAGTTGTTTTCTTATTTTTTTTCTTATTGCTATTATACTACAATGGACGTATTGACTTTCATCTTGGCGATTTTTCATTTTCGAAGGAAAATCGAGAAGGCAGTGACGAATTTCTCCTTCAGACAGGCCGTCCGGCCTTGGATATTTATTAAACAGCGACCAGCCAATAAGTTAGACAAATCTAACTTGCAACAAGGACTCGCCCTGAAGAAAGGAACTGTGCGGTTAACATAAGAAAATTACCAAGGAAAAATTGATGGAGGAACAATAAATCACTGACGCTTGTTTCTAGTAATTGCCCAGAATAAAACTAATAAATAACCGAAGAAAATACTGAAAGCATCTGAAATTCTAATTTCGTTATGTTCCCAATCCCCTAAAATTAAATTGAAGAATTATCAACCTTGAAGAATCTATGACTGGGTCTTAAATTAAATTATAAGTCATTAAACTTTATCAAAGACCTACTGAGCCTACGCAGCTTTCGATCCATCGAAGTTCCACTGCATTTCATTAATCTTCCAACCCTCTCTCCGCTCGGCCTGCTGTTTTTTACACCTTTTAAACTTTCCAACGTAAAGCGAAAAAAGTATAAATTCAATTTTTAATAATCTGATCATCTTCTTCTCGGCTGAACACCAATTTATTCCAACTACTGGATGTATAATAAAAATATAATGTTCCTACCCTTTCCTATTGTACGGCAATAAGAGCACGACGCAAACAACTTGTTTGGCAGACCTGCTTGTGCGTACCCGTGTGAGGGTGGTTTTTATGATAAACCTTTGATTGATCACAGACGCGCCGCAGACCGCCTCATGGGGATGATAAATCGTGCAACTTATTGGTAATTTCGGTGCGCACGCTTTGTGCGTCGATTTCTGTAACAATTTCGCGTAATTTCTCGCGATTTATCTTCGCACAACGCCCACGACCACCACAAGAGTATTGCAACTGTTGCCAGTGCTCTCATTAACAAATGTTGCCAGTGTCGTTTGCGTCAACGACGTTTTAAAAGGCCACTCGTGCCAAACTAATGAAGCAATTTATTCTTGTTTTGCTGCTGAACTCAAAAGCGCAATAAATTTCGCAACAGAAAGCTATTATCTAATATCACTTAGCGTCTAATTAATTTTGTTACTTACAACTTCCAAATTATGCAATTCCTGGAATTGTTATACTGGTCTAACGATGTTGCGGTGATAAATATCGCAAGAGTTAATAATCAACAGCTTTTGGAATGATCAGCGGTTATAAGGCGGTCACATAAAATCACTTTTGTGATAGGTATACTTGCGTAGTTGCATGTTGTGGTGGAGGCGCCGGGCTAACGTGTTTTACGTGCACCGCTAAACATGTTATGCTTGCAAATCGCACGTAACGGCATACGTAATCCTGTAATCACGAATCTAAATTGCACTCGATACACATACATATAGGGTGTTGCAAGTATAAAATTTATAAATTTAAGCAGTAACAAAAGCCTTAAAAAAACAAACACCAACATCATGCTTATATTATTTTGGGTAATTTCAAAAATCCTCCTTATGTGTTGCTAAAGGCATCCTTATGTCACCTACTTTATACGTTTAGTTATTGGTTTTGCAGTAGAGTAAAAATCGTTGCGAGTGCACATCGCCTCGAACAGGATGCCAATCGCGCATGGAGTGGAAATTAGGATGTTCGCAATATCCGATGTGTTTTGGCGGATATTGAAATTCAAATAAACCGCAGCCGATGCGCTAGCCATTTTCAGGTGCGATTCAGGTGCTTGCGCGCGCCGGCAGCGTCGCAAAGTGCTGTCGAACAATTTTGCACCGCCGCCAGGAAATCGACATATTTATCGGCGAGCTTCTAAACCAAATAAACGTCGGCAAATCGAATTTGAAATTGAATTAGAACTCACACAAAAACCTCAAAGTTTTACGCCGAAAGGCTGTCTCATTGATTATTAATAATCCCACAAAGTTCGAATTCAATATTTCGGTTTTCGCGAATTGCTCGTGCTTTGTACATTCTTGTGAAACCGAAACAAAGGCAGCAATGATATTGTACCGACCGATTACAATCTAAATATTTGCATGGGCTACACAATAATTTGCACAGGTTTGTAGGTAGAATCTCGTTCATCCGCCGATAGCGTTCGGCATCGTTTGCATGTTTTCGTGTAACATTTGTTCCGCGGCGTAATTAAAGTGCTCACAAACGCTTGTTGCGATTGCGAACGCAAGCGAAAAGTGATTTGCGAGCACCGAGCACTCGACCCTCGTATAACATCCCCCAAAAACAAACATTTCTTCATACCATATGGTGGTACACCATAATATTTCTAATTGTGCAAAAATCGTTTTCTTTAAAGCTCAAAGAATGATTTATTCAATATGCATTGAAATTAGTCAAAGTGGATCTTCAATCCTCAAAAATGAGATATGTGATTCTGTCAATACGTGCTGGAATAAATTACTGGATTCATGAATATCTTATTGTCATTTTCATTCTTATGCGCATTCATATTCGTTAAGCGTACTCTTGTTGGTTTCCCTTCTTCGTTACCAAGGGGGTCGTGGCACGTGCGTGTGATTTATATCACAGGCCGCATAAAATGAGCACGAAATAAAGTAGATGATAAATATTCAATGCGTTTATCTGAAATTACGATCATCTAAAGATTACCCTGGAATCCATCAGTTAGTTTTCGTCATCCAGACATCATTAATTAGAATCTCTGTTGATTTTCTGCTTGTTTTTAATCTCCTGTTATAATTTTGTTGTCTCGACGCTAAAATTCGATTTGTTATCCCTTCGACCATCAAGTGTTACGCTACGACTAATAATAATGATGCTGTAGAAGATGCTCAGTCGCGGTAATAACATCAGAATGCCAACGTTAAAGCCGCCACCGTTTTGCTCAGTCAAACGCCCAGGACGAGGGTGAAGATGCGTCGCGACGCGCCAACTCGTAACGCAATTAATTCAAAGGTGATTTAATGGAATTGCCATTCGTCGCTTTCGACTAACACAACAGCCACACCATTTCCTTGCGCGCTCGACCAATGAGAACCAATGAGAACGAATGTTGACATTATCAAGTGCAAAATTCTACCTTCTACGAAAAGTCAATCGGTAGAAAAACAATTTCTCGTTTGCATTTGATAGTTTGAATGTGGTTGGGATTTGGGATTACATTGAAGAAAGTGCTCTGGACAAAGTGTATGTTCAATAAGTTTGAGTTTGCCTTGAACTTTGGGATAATGTGTCGGGGGGATGGTCTTGAATGGCTTCGAACACTTGAAACATTTGTAACCATTCCGAACCCTTGGCAATGTAAGTTGTGGGAGGTGGAGGCCGGAGGTGAGTAAGCAGATTTTCGATGCCAGGGAGCTGCGACATCGATTTCCACTCTGCCAGCACAAGCGGGAACTTCGATTTCTAATTGTTCCACTTAGCTACCTGCTAATTGCGTTAAGTTTCTTCCGAGCGCAAAAGTAATAAACAAAGTCATAAAATTCGATTTTCACATTTTCACTGCCACTCAAACAACCCCCACCCCTTTGATGTAACTCTCTTATGAACCTGTATCTCGCACATCTCACCAGCTCATATTTCATAAAGTTTCATTTGGTTTGTCGAACGTGCGTCTAAATATTAATTATCACACGCTGCGCAACAGGAACTGACTCCTGAAGCTCCTCAGCTTTAAGCCTCTTTTCACCTGCACGGGGGGAGGTTAATGCTGCTTGGGCCAATGTATCAGATCGCGGCATAAAATGAGATAAAACAATGGCGCAAAGTTTGATCGAGTTTGTACGTGCCGAGAGCTTGTGCTGGTCGTAATTCGTAATGTATGCGAACTTCGCCCTGGATCTGTTTACACAATTTGCGATGCTCGAATTTTGCGGAATACACCTATGTGCGTGATGTGAGCGGGGGGTATACTAATATCAATTTTGAGTCCCGCGTCCC
>JARJDQ010023288.1:0-17628 GCA_030264215.1 Geostiba sp. GC000077
AAAGAAAAAACCTAAAAATTATGTTATAAAAGTTCTAATTATTTAAACTATTCAACTTTCAATTTTGTCACTAGAGTTTGTAGGATGACTCATTGTTTGTCAGATAAGCTGTAGGCATCCGCACATACAGATTGTGTTGGATGGGTTGCATAGGTTTCGCTGAGTGAATGCTTCATTCTGATTGGTTGTTTCAAAATGTCAATCAGATGATGACGCGAACCCTGCACCGGGACTACCTAACTACATAGAGACAAAATCTTTATCTCTATTGCCATGATTACCAATAATAAATGCATAGGTAACCATGGAAATGTTTGTGTACATTCCTGCTTAGCATTTGTGTGGCAGATCAGCCAATATGTTTTTGGTGAAAACTAAATTCCCCTGAGCGATTTGTAGTATGACTCATCGGATAAATTTACCTTTAATATTTTTTTTTCACCACTTAGGAGGCTTCAAAAAAAATCTTTAAAAAAAATCACCTAAACAAAATCATAGGCTGGTATTACAAAGAAACAATCGATAAAAGTTCCTACGATTAATCGTCTTTCGCAAGTCGGCCCTTAACCTGTTGCCACCTAACAATTTTTTATTCTAACCATTCTTCATTTTTAGATTCGTGAAACAGGAAATTAAACGATCTAAGTTATTCAGTCCTACAATGACAATCGAATCATAAATAAATCATTTCTGCAAACACACCGGCACACGTTATATATTATTATTAAAGCAGGTAATAAGGAAGATTGGAAGGTATAATATACTAAGTTACTTCTTGTGTACCTTCAGTGATCTAACAAAACATTGTAAGGAAGAACTGATTTTAAAGAAAATCTAACTGCTGCGAACAAAGATATGAAACTTCTACATTCGCGTTTCTGTCGTTATGGATCATTAATCGGGCGTATATCTAAAGAGGTATAAATAAAGACGTAAAGAGAGACGCCAAGCAGAAAACGTCGCTTGTTTCAATGTGACTTCGTGACTTGTGACTAAATCATATCAAAGAGGAACTGATTAAATTTCGGAAGTAATTGAACTGAACAACTACACACAGTATAATGAGCAAAAAACTGCTTAAGTTACTTATTGCCTTTATGCATTTATTACTACATAGTACATATATTCTACAAGTATTTGCATCAAGTGTTGTCGTTGTGAAATGCTGTATTAAACTATTAATGAAATGTTTATTAATTCTATTTAATCAATCTCCGCATGCATTTGGGTTCCCAGTTCCAATTAACTATACAGCAAATGTAACGTTAACATTATTAACATTATTAGCATCATTAGCAACTTGGCAGTTGAAACTTTTTGCTCACATTTGTTTAAATATCAAGACAAGTATCAACAATCATTCAGGTGTACAGTGTATATACAGCTTTCACTGAAATATTAGATCTTAGTCCAGTTGCAAGGTGCAACGAAGTAATTTTTAATATAACCGTCCTTATATACCAACTTACCAACAGAAAACCGGTTTTTATGCGGCATGTGGCGAAGAAGTCAAAAAGACAAAACATCAAGAGTATCAAGAGCGCAAACGTGCCAATGGTAATATTTATCGACACAAACTATCGCTTAATGAAAGAGTGCTAATGAAAGTTACACATTAAAATTAACATAACCTCAAGAAGGATCAGGAATATGGCGCCCACATGCCCACAGCACTAGTTTTTATAATTTCGATTTTGTTTGTCTTGTCTTCTTGAGTCGCCGTCGGGCGTTTTTACTCAACTGCAAGTGTTACTCAATTAATTAATTATTGGAAAGTGGTCCTTTTACATTTCTCCATGCTCTATACCACCGCTTGGCTAATGATAACTGGTTGCTCACGTTCATGCGATTAGAGTTCAGTTAAAAATCGATCGATTTTTTGACGCTACCAAAATGAATGCTACTGGTGAAAACTATAGATTACTCGGAGTCTCAGAGTCTTGGATTATAACATTCCTTACATAATGTCAATTAAGTTGTGCTGCCTGTGCGTTTCGTTACCTTTTTACTGTCACACAATTTTTTAATTAGTGTTTATTATCCGTCTTCCGTGGTCTTCCGGTTTTGTGCAAAATGCTAAATGTTACGGCCAGCACTGTTGATATAATAAATAACGATGGGACAAAACATAACATAACATCAACATGACATGGCAAAAGAAAAGAAACAATAATACATAGTTAAATTAACCATAGTTATATATGCAAACTTCAAACTGCATTCCTGCAGTAAAATGTTCATACATTCAGAAGAACGGAAAATTTGAGCCGTAACAGCAAATGTAAATTCTTAAGCATAAGTTAAGTAAGAAAATTTAAACTCAAAGTGCAATTGTTCACGTCCTCATTGTGTTTGATGGGTTCTTCGTTAGTTGGAAATCATTATTTGTTTGATAATGTTTTCTTCTTCTCTATTATACAATGGAAATACATGAAATACACAATATAACATCTTGTTTATTAAAAACATAGAACTTAATGAATTTTCACAGCATTTATAATGCTTGAAAATTTGAAGGTTAAACTGAAGAAGAATTTGTAATGCTTTCTATTGCAAATAGAAGACAGGAAATCATTTCACGAATTGATGATTTATTAAGATGCTAAAGTGATTAAGTTTTTATATGGAAAATGAGTCATAGGTATAATTAGGAAACACTTCTTCTGCTTCTTTTCTTGAGACTCTAGTGTGGGTAAGTGCGTTTGATGCAAATGAAATTGCATTCATATTCCAAGTGGCTTTTAATCTCCGAAGCGCAATGCGCAATGCAGTTTTCGCAAAAAGTTGGAACTGCGTATGCGTGCCACTTTCCATCATCGTTGCAGTGCGTGGCCTGATGTTTGATGGGATGCGTTCGGAATTTCAAATTTCGTGCAATTAATTCATCGGTTTAATGTTTACTGTTTAGCGTTTACCGATTGCATGTTAAGCATGGCACATTGCCATCGGAACTGAGGCGGAATAAAAACGACATTCGATAAATACACACCACTCGGTACTCTACATTTAAATGTGACATTGCAACATCACAACACATCCACAAAATGAAATGAAATTACACATATGTGTTGGTTTGTACAAATTTCTAATTGCAAATTGCAGAAAAGTTTGACAACGCGGAAAAGAATCACATCAGTTACTTTTGCATTTCCTACAATTCTATGAACCATAAACATGGCTGTGGCGTTTTGGCAGAAGCAGACAACTCCACTTTTCGCGTTTTCAAGAAATCACACATTAAAAGTTTCTATTCAAAGCCCTCCTTCGAATGTGCAAAACTAGAACTCTGAATATTTAGTAGTTTATAAATAATTAAGCTTCTTCGAACTCAGACAAGTGCAATTTGTCGGCATAAGCAGACAAATCCATATTCAATGCATAACTTGTTGTCACATTGTGGTATTATGCAGATTCCGAGATGCAACTTCCATCAAAATAATACAGGTGGCGCCACCGTTCAAAGCAATTCTGCATTGCTTTTTCATACAACTCCAAAAGTATCAAAATACAAAGAAAATTAATCTATTTGAACCGAATCTGTGAAAACTCAACATGTTTCCAATCAATTACTTGATATACAGTCAAAATTTGAATCAATTTAGCTGCACTTGAAAAATCAGAATTGAAAACGCAATTTTTCTCGTAACCACAACAAGTGGAGTTGTCTGCTTCTGCCAAAACGCCACAGATATTACTGATGAAATGGCTGATGATGGGAAACAACACACACCGTGAAGTAATTCTCGATTCTCGATAATTAATGCATTTTTAGTGCACTGCATTTTTGGTATTCTGATTCTGCATTTCGGACTTTCCAACTTCGACTTCCGAAAGGGATGCGTAGTGTGAGTGTTGTAGAGTAGAATCACGCACGGTTTCCTTTTTGCGTCTTTTCGCTTTTATGTAATCCACCGTAATCCACCGCTCGTAATGTTATTCAATTGGCGTCCAAGTCATCGAAATATGTGTAACGCGACAGCCGGGGCGCCCAGCGGTGGGGTGTGACATCCACATCCGTGGTCGTGTATAAATATTACAGATACCGCCGCCGAAATTGTATCAGATTGAGTCGGCTCGTGTCTTCGTGTGGATATACTGCCAGTGATTTACTTTCGTTCCCCCAATACCAAATACACAACACACACGTGTATCAATCATGAAGTGCATGGTAATTATCTACAATTCAAAATATTAACATCTTATTCATTCAGAAAAATTACCGACTTACACTTAAAAGTTAAGCGCAGTGTTAAACTATGGTAGTATTCTTAAATTTATAATTTTATGTTTTCACTTCCAGTTGGTTCTTTTGGTTGTCGTCGTGGCCATGGTCGCTGGTGCCCCGGCTCCAGCTCCAGAACCTTCTTGGGGACATAAACATCAGTAAGTATTTAAAACATTCACCACAGTGCAACAATGCGTCTGGTGTCAGAAAAGGGAAGTGGTAAAATGTGCATTTTGTTGTGCACTAATTTTGAATAAACTCATTGTGAATCGTATTTTCCAAAGTGTTAAAAGTGTCTATCAGCATCAGTATTCACAGTGGTGTGTATTCCTGCTTTTTACGAGTAGTTTTATGTGCTTATTTACTGTTCTGAGGTGTTTAATGTTGACGTTCAATTCCAACCTCATAATACGCAAACTGAACAATTTTTCGACAATTTTTGGTTTTTGAAGGTTGGAATTGAGAGTCATTATTGAACACTGAGCACAATAAGCAGAATAAACACATAACACTACTTGTAAAGCACGGGAATTGGGAGTACACGCAACGTTTATTATTTTTGGTGACACTTTTCACTGTGATTTTATTTAAAATTACACTGCACAACAATACAACAAAATGTATGCAACCAACCGGTTCGATTGTTTTCGGGTCGGTTTAGGTTTGTTGTGGTACACTAGCGCCACCAGCGGTTAAAGCTTCAAATATTTTCATTCTTCATATATTTTCACATATGAATATCCTTTATCGAAATTATTATGGATAGAGGTAGTATTTCTCGTTACATACGATTACATAATAACACATTTTCCGGAACTGTCATCAGAGACTTGGAAACTACTCTAGATGATAATGCCATTCATATTTAAATGCCTTCCTCAATTTAGTAATTTCTTCAAACTAGATTTCCGTTATTTGCTAGCCTAACGATTTATGATTTATGAAGGCAAGTTATGAAGGAATAATCTGCGGTTACAATCGTTAAATTATAATCTTTAGTCAGTCGTAGGTAGTATGTAGTAAAAGTAAAACGAAATGAAACTGACCACGCCTTGCATAATAACAGAGGATTCGAGGATTCATATTCTTAAAAGTTAAGTTCAGCATACATACTGTTGTTATGGAGGTGGTTCCCAGTTTCTAAACAATTACATAAACTTTTGATATCTCAGAAGTCGACCAGTCTATGCATAACTGTCTGATGTTGTTTGACATTTGCCATTCTATCATCATATGTTAAAAAAAATCATTCCTCTTTTGCCAATGGTTTTTGTACTTGAAATACCGTCTGCTCTTTGCTCATCCATTGTAATCGCATTACAGTAAGCACGTAGTGGTCAAAGTGCCATACCACCACCACGTGCACACCGTGCACCACCACCACGTTGAGAAAGTGCACGTGCCGGTGATTAAGAAAGAGATCGTCCACGTGCCGGTGATCAAGAAGGAGCTCGTCCACGTGCCGGTCATCCAGAAGGAGTACGTGCACGTGCACCACGAGCCCCACCACGAGCACCACGACACGCACGAGCACCACTTCGAGCATCACGAAGACCACCACGACCACCACGAGCACCACGACCTGCAGCTGGACCACCATGACTTCCACGGCTGGTGGTAGACGCCGAAGCCATGTCGGCTCAATCTAATCCACGATCAAGTACCTGTCTCATCCCACCCTCCCTGCCATCCCATTTATCCATTGGCATATCGCATGCACCCCAGTGCAATCATGTATAAACTGATGTAAACTTTAGCGGTGTTGTGCATCCGGAGACGCGTGCGGCACGCCGCGCGCATTTCTTCGCCGTGCTGCGGCGCCGGCGCCGAGAAGCGGAATGAGGGAAAGTGCACCGTCGGCGGGTGGAAACCGTCTCGGAATTCGTCGCGTGTAGTTCGCCGCACCTTCTCGGCAGCGCCGGCGCTCAATCGGCGCAGAAATGCCCAGAAGCCCGCGAGTGCCGGATGCTCCGCCAAACTGATATCATCAATCATCAAATATGTTCATGCTCAAGATGTTCATTATACGATTTTAGCTTTTATTACGAATGTGCAATAAATCATTTTTGTTATATAAAAGAAAATATTATGTTTCGTTCGCTTTTGGCCCGCTCACCGCTTTTAGCAAGATTAGTTCATTGGTTTGCCGTCAGGGGGCGACACCTTACGGTAATGTTTGTCTCGTGCTACAAGCTTCGGCAAACAATTCATAGCTGTCGCTAGCTTTACAGAACTTTCATTTTTATACCGTAAGGTAACAACTTGCAAAACTTTGCTTATCTTTTTGCTTTCTGTTTATTTGCGAAGAATAAATCTATTAAATTGAATCTTTGCGATCTCAAAAATCAAGATCAATTTTATTACAAAACAAAAATAAATTTAAATTATCACCAAAGGAATAAACATTAATTAGTCCGAATGAAGAAGTATCAATATGAAAATGAAAGCATCGATATTTTCTGGTCTGATCGGTTATGGTCAGTTACGTATAAAGTCATAAAGCCAATTAATGTCCTTTTTATTACTTTTATCACTGGCCAGTGTTAAATAACAAAATTACGATCATTTAAAATTCCTTAAACGCTTAAACCACCATAAGACGACATCTGCTAAAGTTTGGTAATATTATTACTTATACCAATCGCGCATGTGAAAATTAACATTCTCTGTTCTTCCAAATTAAAACTTACAACGATATTTATGACTTCTGTGACTAATATGGCAATATGGGCAAAGAGTTATGTTCGCACTATCGCACTTAAGTTTGTTCCGGAAACGGAGTTTTCGTAATTAATAAGTCACTAAAAACTGCGCATCTTTCCTCATTCATTTCCGCTGCATTCAGCATCTCTGTATTTTTGAATTTACCGCGCATTAAAACTCAATTTCCAACATTCCAACAATTACAAACTGATATGTAAATAATGCTATTAAACCATGAATTACTATTGATTAACTCACTGTATATATTGTTCTTCCTTGGAAATAAATCATAATTGCTAATTCCGTGTTTGGTTGCAGTTAATTATCAATTAAGTAAAAAGCAGTTAACAACAATAGAAAACACACATTCTAACAGGTGAGTATGTGAGATATTTGCTAGATTCTGAATCCTAGGAATCTGTATTATGACCAAACATTGTTCAAATATTATCATTGCATTCACGTCATGTTGACTCAAAATGTACTCAGCAACATGTGCTCAACGTTAAATCATGTTGTAGGCTAGCACAATCAAAGAGCAAACATTGCTCGAATTTCCCCAAAAATAATCTGCATTTTTGTGGCACTTTTAAATAATAAGCAAATTCGTCGTAATATTCAAACCTCCTTGTTTGCTTAATATTATGTTGTTTTGTAACGTGTCCAATTGTTTCACTTTCTTTGAACTTGAATTATGTTTGGCGATCATAAATTCAGCTCAATTCAACGTGGTTTATAAGCAGGCACATTGGGCACAGTGGAAGTCAGTTTAGATCACGTTACGTTATCATTATCAGCATTTGCAGTCATGAAGGTTTTGGCTCTTCTCCTCGTCCTTGCGTCGGTGCTTTACTGCGCATATGCTGCTCCTGCTGAATCCGATTCAGAGCAAGGTAACGTACTAATTACTCATTAACTTACAAACATTACTTAAATCATTGTTTGCCTAATTTAAGGCAGCTTCATGTTAAGTAAATAATGCAAACTGAGTCAGGGTGAATGCTAAGTTATTTGTCTGTCCACATGTCCTCAATACAGACTGAAAATTAAAAATTCTGTTGTATTTAATGTTGTATTTACAGACGAAATCAACGCAAGATGGTGGTATCCAGGAGGACAAATTCCATGCCAAAACCAGATCTATCCAGCAGGCTTCATCAGCTATAAATGCATGAAAATCTGTTACACCCAGGGCTTCCAATCTGGCACCTGCACAAATGGCTTCTGCGCATGCGCATAACCTCAAAACGATACAACTTGATGTCCCATGTCCAACAAAATGCATAAAATAAAGAAACTGCAACAAAAACAATTTTGCAATTCTTTTTAGTTGTAAATCATGTCTCGTGTGTTTGTGATAATATGATAATGTGATAAGATTAGTCGTGACTATCCATGCTTTTTCAATTTCCTTTCGCTTGAATTATTCATGTAGAATTTAGAAGTTATAGAAGCAGGAAGCAATGCAACCCAAAGTTCGTTCGTTGCTTTATTTCTTCTGAAGATATCTTTTGAACGCTCTTTGATTTACTTTCCGGAAATCGATAGTATACTCTCCGCACTCTTGCTTTCCTTCGTCGCTGACTCTTGCCACTTTGACCTTTCCATTTCCATGTCATGTGCGGATGTGAAAATTTCAATTTTACCGACAAACGAGATGCAGCGCTACTAAATCTAACCAGAAATGAACATTATAAGTCGTTAAATAATAAATGTCATACAAATCAACTAAATTGAAGTAAACAGCAAACAGCGTGCAATTATCGATAGCTAAATGAATTTTCAAGTTTGATTTAAGTGATGCCTTCTTCACATCTTGCTATATAATAAATTATAAATTACATGTATTATGTTTTGCTGCTTTGGCAATCAAGTGCAGTCATTGCGATGCGAATTGCAATTCAATTGAACACGAGATGAATTCAAGATGAGCTCAAGATGAAGGAGAATCATCAACGTAAACTGTAAACACAATCAATTCACTTTCCTGACGCCTGCTATTGAAAATAAAATCAATATCAAAACTTTCTCATCTCATTCACAGTTTATTTCACAATTAATTACGAATGTCGTTAATGGTGCATCTTGCCTATCAACACATTTAGAAACATTTATGATGAATTGAGAATTGCGTTTAAAATTTGGGTACTTTTCACCTTGAAACATTTGTTTACTCTTGTCCTATTTAATAAAAACTGATAATGTAGGTACGTTTATTTGTTTAAATTTTAGTTTTTTGTCAGTAATTTGCACCTATAAAAAGGCACTCTGGCATCTCATAATCATCAGTACTCAAAAAAAAAATTAATCAAACCAAACTCCAAGTAAAAGTATCCAAAACTCGTCAAAATGGTGAAATATGTTTTGTGTGTGTTCTTGGTTGCCTACATCGCATGGGCTAATAGCTTACCCGCTCAACAAGGTAATTTAAAACTTTTGTGTATGACATTAATGGTACTTATATAATAATAACGTTTAAATGTCCTTATTTTAGAAGAGGTACAGGCCAGAAATCTTGGTCCGCAAAATATTGCACCTGGTGCCGCTTGCCGTACAGGACCTCTCTGCAACTACAGGACAATTGCCCCCTGCATGGCTCAAAGAAGAGCCTGTTCGAATGGTTGCCGTACGAAAGATCCCACAAAGCCGACTGGTAGTTGCGCTACGGGGTTATGTGTTTGTACATAATTTTCAAACATAATATCAATAATAACAAATTTCGTTGAGTATGTTGTGTTGCCTATGTTGTCATCAGTAAGAAAATGTTAATGGCATCAATGTAAACACATTGGGGTTGTTGCATGCATTTTTAAATTGATTAAAACTTAACATGAATCGATAATATATGTATTTTAATATACCATGGTGTAGAATCAAGTCTCAATATATTTTTTCTTAGAACTCATAGCCACGTCATATCCTGCCGAAATACTGCCTATTCCTGCTATTGAAAATAAATCAATATCAAAACTTTCACATCTCTTTTGTTTGTCAATCTATTTCATATGCATCTTCGCATCTTCGCTATCAACGCATTAAAAAAACAATTAAGATGAATTGTGTTTTAATTTTTGGGACTTTTCACCTTGAAACATTTGTTTACTACAATCCTATTTAATTAAAAATGATTAAAGTTAATCTCTGCACATGTGCACATCCTTGCAAAATGTATTTGCTTAATTATATTTTTTCACCGATAATGCACATATAAAAAGGAACTCTGGCATTATAATCATCAGTACAACTTCAGAAAAAATCAAATTCAACCAAACTCAAAGTAAAAATATACAAACCTCGTCAAAATGGTAAAATATGTCTTGTGCGTGTTCTTGGTTGCCTACATCGCATGGGCTAATAGCTTACCCGCGGCACAAGGTAATTTTAAACTTTTGTGTATAACTTTAACGGTATATCAATAACTAATAATGTTTAAATGTTCTTATTTTAGAAGAGGCACAGGCAAGAACTTTTTGGCAGCAAGAAATTGCACCAGGTTCGCCTTGCTTCACAGGACCGCTCTGCAACTACCGGACAATTCCCTGCATGATTCAAAGAAGAGCCTGTTCGAATGGTTGCCGTGCGAAAGATGCCACAATGCCCACTGGTAGTTGCGCTACAGGAGCTTGTGTTTGTTCAGCATAATTTTCAAACATTATTGATATATATATAACAAATAGTTATTATTTCGTTGAGTATGTTGTGTTGCCTGTTATTATTAGCATCTTTTGCTGAATAGAAGTTGTATATGTTAAAGCTTGTTAAAAATATTTTAAAATAAATGTTCGCAATTAATGTTCGTTTTTATTTAATGTAAGTGCCAGGTAGGTGTATGTATATTTGGTTGCATATGCGTCGATTCAGGGCACTATAGAAGTTTACTCTCACAATTTGATAAATTTAAACCAAGCATTTTATTATCTTTTATTAAATAAATTTAAATTAAAAACGTTAAAAAGAACTGAATAATCTTCCTTTGCTCTGTGATTGCCCAAGTGACGTATTCAAATGTATCGGACATGTGGAGCGTCGAAAGTAAGAACTAAAAGTAAAAAGATTGACACAAATGTTTTAATTTATTTTTTTAATTCTTTGGTGCCGATGGTACGGATGCTTCGGATGGTCCTGAACGATCGGAGACTAAAACCCTGGAACATGCGAACCTTCATGACGAGTCACATCACAGCAGGCAACAGATGTCGCTGCTTTGCACAAAACAAATGTGTACGTATATTGGGTTGCGTGTATCTCAACCATGATGTTCACTAACGACTAACAAGTAACATAACATATTTTGTTGGTTAAAAATGTTAATGTGCTGCTTGCGGTTACATCTCGTTGCGAGACGGTTAGATAATTAAATAATTCATCCCAATCGCGAGTGGCGACCAAATTACTTCTTACAACAAGCTGTAATTACGCATTACAATATATTAAACGCGTTCGGCGCGATTAACGCAAAAAGAAAGCGGTGCGCGGCGCGGCAGCAGGCCCGGTGGCGCAGAAGAGGACGAGATGAAAAGAAACTCCAAGCCCCATGCCGCAAAACCACTGAGCGCGTGAGTGAACGTTAAATTTATAAAAATAAAGATAGGCATTACTCGAATTACAATATGTGCGCTCAGGATGCTCTCATACGCTCATAATAGCGTCATATCATATAATGGCTCGACCGAAGCTTACGCAACGGCTGAACCGTTGAAGCATCACGTCGCGGTGAAAAAATAAATAAAAACACGTTCGGTTCGGCGGAGCCGCTTATATGAGGGCTTTTCGCATACATCTTTTCTTTTATTTGCTCAGTTTTATGCTATTAAGAAAATATAAAACTTGGCGAATGTTGAATTTTAAAATGTTGGAAACTTTGTCACAAACTGTAAGTAACAGAGGTGTATTATCACCAAATATTCATGTAAAATAGTAGTTGCTGCATTATACAGGGTGCACGAAAATTGGCGGAAAACGCCAGGTTACTTTGTAGTTTATCTCAAAAGAAATCTATAATCTTAATACCAAAATACTGAGAACATCTTCGCTTGGCCTCAAATTTTGAATTTTTAGGTTACAAATGTGCATAATAACAAAATTCTTTTTCATTGCACAGCAGCTGTTGTAATAGTCGAACACTTCTACGAGGTTAGTTTTATTTTAAACAGCATCTAACCAGAATTATTCTTTTTTTATACTTTGACTTAAATTATTTAAGACAAAAGTGATTTTACAGAAGTGTTTGATTTTACAACAGCTGCTGAGCAACGATAATGAATTTTGTTATTATGCATATTTGTAACCTAAAAATTCAAAATTTGAGGATCTTGTGAGGCCAAACGAAGACTTTCTCATCATTTTTGTATGAATATCATCGTTTTCCTTTGACATAAATTGCAAAGTCACCTGGCGTTTTTCCGCCAAGTCCACCCTGTATATCATGCGTGAGAAGTGACATGTTTTTCGCACGAGTATCATACAATGTTTTTACTTCAACGTCGAAAAACGTTCAATTATTCAAATTAATGAAATTTAAATGCGTTGTTTTTATGATAGGCAACTTCTTATGCACCTCACCAACCATGGTTGCAAGGCTTTCCAAATCGGCTGGAGCGTTGGTGGGCAAACAAAGAATTGTTGTCTATTTGAGTTTTGTAAAATTTGTGAAATACGGCTCTGTGCCTGTACTCTGTAGTCTGTACAAAGGTAAAATTGAATAAACGCATGAGAGTATTGCGTCAGTGCTTCTTGCATTGAACTCTGCGCGTCTGCGCTGACTTTGCAGCTTCCTGCATTTCTATATTTATTTATTAGGAAAGCGGTTGTCGGTTGTTGCAGTCAACTTGCACCGTACCCGCAGATAGTACGTTCTCAAAACATCTCTCTTCTCACAATCGGCGCGATGCCAAATACGCAAATACACTGCACCAGCTGATAGACTGCATTGTATTCCAATGACCACGCATGTGTACATAAGTTTTATGTCATGCCATGCATCTTTGAATCTTTGAATCTTTGAATCTTGAGCGCCTCTCATCCTGGCGGCATTTATTGTTTGTCATGCAATCGTGCATAATGTATAATAGGATGTGCAGCGCTCAATTTGCTCGCTGAAATTACTATCACTTCCATTGTAATAGGCATAATGATTTTGCTTGAATATCCTTTCATGGACATTTACATATTGCGAATGGAGGAAATGCATATGCAGGAAAGTGCAGGAAGGAATTCTTTTTCTATTTACTTTAATGTTTCCAAAATCTATCTTCCTAGAGAATCGATTCCCAAGGACCATCAAACATTATTGTATGTATTATTGTATGCATGATTTTCATTTAGTTGACCTTGAAATTGTATTTTTTCTATTCTATGACATTTTTGCAAGTTAGTAAAAAACGCTTTGTTAAGTCGTAGTTTAGGTTTAGTCATTTTTTGTATAATTTAGCATTTTTATCTGCGTAGGCGCGACATTCGAAATTTCCGAAATTGTTGTCCGGTTCGTCGCCTTGCACAACATTTTTCTCCCAAAACGCACGACGCGTTTTGTGCGTGGTTATTTAGTGCACGCATCGACGCACAAATCACTAACAATTATGACATTTGAAAGTCGTAACGCGAAATATTTATAAGGAACCAACAAGAAATCCTTTTGCAAAGCAAATAAAGTTGCCTATGGTATAAAAATGCTGCTCATAATGGTGATATTTTAATATTGAAACAATCAGTATTTGCAACTCATTTGCATCGAATTATTAATTGCCAGAAATAATATTGACATTGTTTTCATTCTCACCATCACTATTAAGCTGCTTATCGAAACTTTATGACAATGAAAGAAGAAAAGAAATTGACTTTCTTCACGACGTTGCATAATGGCGGACAGCGGACCCGATCATGCATGGATTGTGTGCGATGTCGTTTATAATGAGATAAGTGATGATTGATGATTGGCCAAGTTCGCCAAGGCGCCGTAATCCGATTTAAGTCAGTTTTCGCTCGTTTGCACGTTGGCGAACTGCTATTAAAGAGCTGAACAAAGCGTCAATTGAATTGCATTCAATTAATTCAATTAATGAAGGTTTACAATGAACAAAACAAACAATACACATCTTATTAGCACTGTAAAGACGTTTTTACGATCGTTAATAGTGATGGCTTTAATGCCTCTTGTAGTCATGAAGCGCTGCAAGAGAATCAAGGAAGAACCAAACCAAATCGAGAAGAAAGTCTCAACCGCATGGTTTACAATTTTACAACTTTGATTGGCAATAAATTACATTTTGACGGCATTCAATAAAATGCTAAGTAAACGTAGCTCTTTGCACAACGGTCAAAATAAAATTTGAATCATATTGAAATCAAATTCGAGAATGGAATTAAAATTAACATTCCTTAGCATGAAACTCTCCACGATTCGATTTTTTTTAGGCTGTTGGTGAATTAATTTCGTTTCAGTGTGAATTCGGAGCAGGCGGATCCGATCAAATGAAATTTTTTACCGAGATTAATTTTGATTTGATGGCAGTATATTAATAAGATTTGGTTTTATCGGCGCTGCATGCTAATACCACATTAATAGGCAAGCACCAATTTGACAACATACGTACAGAGAGAAAAAGAAACAGGTAAAGAAAGTGATTTTTTTTCCGGTTGCGGTCTTGACGTGTTGATATTAGCTGTAGTTTCATCTGCATAATAACAAGTTCAGGTTATACTTTCACGCAACTCAACGGCAAGACAAGAGCTAAGTCAAAGTCAAAAGCAAGAGCAAACAGTAGAGCTTAGATCAATACCTGTTTACATATTTAAATAAGAAACAGTAAAAATCGATAATAGGAAAACACCCACTTGAACAACAGAAATAGGTTTAGTTTAGTCACATTTAGTGCATTGAGATAGGCAACTCAATTAGCACGTTGTGGAGTAGTAACCTGTATCAGTTGTAACGGATGTTATTATTCGGTTGCGCTCTGGAAAACAAAACGTGTTCCTCGTCTGTTGTTTGGCGTGGAATGTAAAATGCAAATTGTGTAATTCGCGTTGTTGCCTTAAGGCTGAGTATTTGCCGCAATGTTTATTTAAAATTCGCGCACATAACGCGACGTAATTTGCAGTTAATTGTCGGCAACCAGCACGACAAGATTTGCTAAGCTTCTTCACACTTCACAAGTACATACATTAAGACAGAGCAGTTGTAAGTGTTAAATGAATAATAAAGCTGATAATTATGATTATGAATGTCAAACGGTGTCAAAATGTGTATTGTATGGTGTATTGTGACTAGATCGTAAATTTTCCTAACGGTAAAAGCAAGAAACAGGAAATAAACAAAAATACAAACGAAATAAGTAGAAGTTTGTATAGTTAGTGTAGAAAGTAAGACTTTATGCATGCCAGAGACGGCTGGTAGAGTTTGGTTTGCTGGTCCATTAGTCATAAACCTCATTCCTAATTGATAATTAATGTAATTGTCGCTTTGACCGCGTAATATATGTTCGACTTCCTTGAACATTATCGATGTAAGATACGATTTTCTTTCACACTTCTTATGCTTGTCGCATTACTTGAATAACTTTCCTTTTAACTTTTAATACCCAGACCCACATTGGCGTCAAGAGTTCAAGAATTATCCAAATGCTTTTGCTAACCGTTAACCGATAATGACACCAAAGCACAAATGTGTTTTTCATGCCGAGAGAGTGAACGTGGACCGGTTTTAGGATTATTTATCGTCATACTCGGAACTAATTGTATCGATAAATTCAGCATATTTTTAGTTCCGAATTCTCTCCAACATACCATAGCAACTGATACTCATTTCAACAGTGATAGACAAAAGACAACAAACGAAATTTAGAATTTAAATTTAAATTTGTAATTAACTTATTTCCAAATGTTTGTAAAACTGGGGCAACGGGATTATACATATAGGAATTAGTATGCATCGTGTTTATTTGGTTGCCTAACTAATATTTGAAATTTTCAGTGTTGCGTTGGTTGCGTTTTAAATCGAACGTTCTTTCAAATGGAGTTAGGTTGGAAATCGTGCGTAAACATTTTGTCAGCACTGATTAACAAAATTAACAAATTTATTAGAACTTAGAACGCTAAAAACGTTTAATTGGCGTTTACATAACAACATCCGACAAAGAAAAGAAAAAACGAAATATTTCGTTAATCACGTCTTTCCGCATAGTCTTCAAGCACTTAATTAATCATTAGACCATTAGTTCATTATCCACTTAATCACAAGCATAGGATTTCAACATCAGAGTTCTTTTAATTCAATATATGAGCTCATATGCGGTGACGTAATACAAATGAAGAAGAGCCATATTTTTAATATTTCATATAATCAAAGTTTAATCTCAAGATTAAATTGTTACAAAATCATCTTTATAGCCGGATTATGGTGCGATCTAGCATGAGTAGCATAGTGGAGCGGACGGACAATGATTATGAGAGTTATGAGGAAGATTTACGTCGTTTTTATTATCTTTTTAATTAGCAAAGTTTCCTTATTACAGAAATATTTTTTCTAGATTTTTTAACGTCCCTTTTAAACCCGTAAAAAATGATTAAAGTTGGAATTTTTGTATAGTTCTCTACTCTGGTGACTCATCGCATTCTCAGTGCTATAGTAGCGCATTATGACACACCATTGAAATGAGTCACGATGTCACGAATCTCAAAAACTTAAATAATTAATATCTCGAAGAATAAATGTTTTAATGAAGTGCTTTCTTCACTAAAAATCTTTAAAAAATGTACACTATCGATTTGAATAGGTTTTTATCAATTTCAAAATTAGTTCTGTTATAGTCCTCCTGTTAGATTGCGCCTAAAGCATTATTTGTCTATTACGAAGTCGGATATGCATTTGAATGGCAAGCCGGTGAAGTTGTATCGCACGGAACCGGTGAAAGGATGCTTCGTTTCGGTCGTTTCGGTCGTCTCTCCCGATTGTAGGCTCTTCATTGCTCGTCAAGCCTTCATTCTGTATGAGACCATGAGAGATGCGAAAACCAGAAATGCAGAAGGTAGAAAATCATCTTCTCTTCTTCTTCATCATCTTCTTCGCGCCGATAACGTCTTCAAGCATCACGACATCCAGTTGCCTGCCTTCAAAGGCATAAGGCATGTGTGATGTGTGCGACCGATTATAGGCACTGCACTCGAAACGTCGAAACGTCGCTCAAGTCTATAGTCTCGAAGTCAATATTCAATACACGGCATGCGAGTCGGTAGTTTGGGTATGATAGTCTTTCGGAAGTCGACGAACGTAACGACGTCGGAAAAATGTTTGCGCTTATGTCAGCTGAGAGCTGAGGCAACCGGTTTCGGTCGAATTGTTTCCGGTCGCTGATTGTCGATTCTTGCGCTCGCCTCGCTGCGAAATACGCCGAAGCGACCGAAGAGAATTCTACATAATGCACATGACACATGAGGAAATGCGAAGTGCTCTTATCGAGAAGACATCGACGACATCGACAACCATTCCTCTTTAGGAAACTGTCCATTTCAACGTTTATTGCATTTTTTCCACTTGATTATATCTGTTGCGTTTTGGCAGAAGCAGACAACTCCACTTTTCGTGTTTTCAAGAAATCACATATTAAAAGTTTCTATTTAAAGCCCTTTTTCGAATGTGCAAAACTAGAACTCTGAATATTTAGTAGTTTATAAATAATTAATCTTTTTCGAACTCAGACAAG
>JARJDQ010023298.1:0-10796 GCA_030264215.1 Geostiba sp. GC000077
ACCAATGTGTAGTTGGATTTTTTCAACTACTCGGCGACACAAAAATTTGGAGTGCTGCTATTGGTTGATTTGCTGTCGCTGCGACACTGTCGCTGGCGTGTGAATGTAGCTTTAGTGTCTACGTCTGTCTCAACGTCTCACGTCTAATATGTTGAATATGTTTACAAGATACTATAACGATTAAAATATTTGAACACAGTAAGTTTACAATCAGCAAAAGACTTAAAAACTCTTAAAACACCGTTTTAAAAGTCTATTTATTCCTAACCTGTAATAATCTCCAAGTTTTAATTCAACACTAATGGGCACTAGGGTAATTTTATTGGGTTTTTCTTGACACTGATTACACTCGACGATGAAAATAACTCGAGGAACATATGAATCTTGTAAAGTGTAATAGTGTAATGTCTAATGTCTAATGATGGTGATTCACATTGATTCTAATAAATAGCTCCACATAGTTTTGTACACTTTTATTAGCTTCGTGGTTGCGGGGAATTTTGGTATTTACTCTCCGCGCAGCTGTATCTAATACCATTAGATAAATAATTCTATCTTCTCTCACAATATGTGAAAGAATCTCGTGGCAAAGTTACAAAGCTTTGATTTAATCGTCAATTTATTCGCCGAACGCACGGCAGATTGATTAGGTGTAATGCTCATTTTCGACCCCATCATATATATGGTATATATGTAACCATATTTTCGCACTTTTCTCAATTTTTTTTTCCAAAAGGAGTGTCGAGTCCAGATGACACCCTTAACCAATTAAAATTTGAAATTAATTCACATGAATTTGGCATTTTTTGAAGTGAACAAGTGATTTTATAGTTTCTTTTATAGCATTTAATTCCTTCGAAACTCTTGATATTATAAACACAGAATGAGCAAGAGAAGAAAAAAAATTACAGCACACACAATAAAATAACGAGCACGAAGAACTGTAAATGAAGACGTCTGTAGTGTGTAGAAGTGTAGATGTAGATTGTAAGTTGCGCTTGTCCAATTTTATTATTTGTTTGCGCATTGTGTAATAAACGTAATCCATACCTCAGTGCGCATGCACACAAGGTGCTCATTCAATCAAACATACAGGGTGTATGTTTAATACGATCACAGCCAACTCGGATCATTTTATTTGCACTGTTGTACAAGAATATCACACTCTGTATACATTTCATATGAATTTGGGTTTCTGCCCAATCTCCTTTGTTGTTATATTATAGACTTGTAGTTGTAACTAACCAAAAATTTAAAATATACGTATGATGACTGAATAAAAGCAACTTTCAATGTCAATCAGGTGCATATCACCATCAGAATATCGGAAATATCAACATTCTTGATTGGAGATACCTTCGTGATTGGTGTTGCGCACGAGCAACCAGAGATGAAGGAAGAACAGCCGTCGCCGTGTCAGTGCCTTTTGGTTGATGTTGATGCGCTGAACGCGTTGATGTTGGCGACTTCAAGAGACTTCAAGAGTTCGAATGGTTCCTGAGGTTCCTCCATTGAGTTTGAGTTCACATTCCACACGGATGGCCGTGTGATGTGTCTGCGTCTGAGGCGCTGGGGCCCAGGTCTCCGGTGCACGACGTGCTTCGTTCCTCCGTTTCTACTATTATACATAAACATAATCATAAAAGCCATTGATACGGTATGCATTTTTATAATGCGTATCGCTCGTACACACAGCGATGTGAATGCGAGCATCGAGCATCCAAGCACGGAACGCTGAGATGTATTATCCGGTTCTTGTTCTTCGTGGCTTTGAAACAAGCAACAAGAATGAAGATTTGAAGAGGCAGACGCTCTGCTTCTGCCATCATCTCTAAAGTGTGTCTGGCACGCCGGAATCTGGCTAAATGTTAAATAAAAACAGAACCGAATCATTCGCAGAGCATACATTTTTGGATGTGGCTATTCGTACTATGCCGTCAAGATGAACGTTCGTCTCATAAAAGCTCTTTTAGGGGAAATCCCATTTGGTATCGTTGTGGCTAATTTTTGGCTATTTGCACCTACTGTAAAAAAGTAAAATCCCTTTTGAAACCAAGGGGGTTGATAGATCACTGGGGTTTATAGACCAGGGGTTCTCCGTGGGAGCCAGCTGGAAATAATCCTACCACAGGGAGCCAGGGGGGTTTATAGACCTAGGTTTTGAGGTTAAATACAGTTTGGATCCACTTTTGTACGTGATTTTCAAAACTGTTTTTGAATCTCGTTCCGATCCAAAACGTTATTAATTCGACATGTATACGTAGTAATAGATAGATTGAAAAAGGGAGACAAAAGTAAAAAAAAAAGAAAAAGTTAAAAACCAAATTTGAACCCGCGAATATTGGCACTATAGTTCGATACTCCAACCACCACGCTACGGAGATCTTACTTCGTACTGCAGTTATTATTGGACTTCTTGTTTGAAACATAAAACAAGCCACATCCTAAATTTTAATATGAAGTGGAAGTCGTGTGAGTATCCTTGATTTACGGTAGATGGCGCCACTAACACCAAATCTAACGCAGTACCCCTGTAAATCTTCTTTTGTTTTGTTTTGTCTTGATCGTTTTGATTTTTTGATCTTTTGATGATTACGTTTATTGACGTTTGGCGTTGATGGACTTGTGGATTGGTGCGAGCCTGAGGTCGGCGCGACCACCACCGTCCACAGAATGAACGGAAACGAGGAAAGGTGGAAAGGACCGCCGCGCAAGGTAGTAACACAAATAACAGTAACTGCACGCCGCGCCGCGGCGGAGCTAAAGTAGGCCTCGAATGTAATTATTAAAGAGCCGAGCCGCTGTTGCTGTTGTTCTGTCTGCAGCCCAAGTCTTAATATCCTCCGATTTTGCCATCCGACCATCCAACCCAACGACCACGTTCGGCTTGATGCTTGTTTATAGGAGACGTTAATGCTGAGCGCCGCGCGCCGAAATGGCTATGCAACCAACATAACTAACCGTAATCCCATGCATCCGATTGGCCATGTCGAGCACATCGTGCGAAATACAAAGTGAAAGATGTCCAAATCTCCAAGTTGTTACTGCTGCAATTCGCAAGGCACAATCACAATCCTGCAGTGTGAGAGTGGAGTGTTCAGCCTGTGGAGGCTATAACAAGGCGGAAAGGCACAAAATTGGCAGAACTGCAAAACGGTTGAAATGGTCGCAACGGTCGAAACACTTGAAACATAGCCGGGTGCTTAAGGTGGCTGTCTATGGAGACGTTAATTCTCCATAAAGCCAAAGTATTTGACCAATTTTATTTATTTAAACAGCGTACAGAACAAACTCAAATTTGCATCGTGCGCCATCTCGTTGAGAAATTTTGAACTATTAATGTAAACAAACCTAAAACTCCATGTGCTCTTCATATTTTCATTGTTTTTGAGATTTCTCCGGTAAATCATGTTACTATTGACAGTCTAATGCCAAGAATACTTTGTTCTGATGCTACAGCACAAGTTTAATTGTGGGATTTATATTTGAACGTAGGATGATTAAGTTGGACACTGTAAATCGTGCAGTAACATCAACATTTCTCAGCTGTTAGACCAACGCGACACCAGCGCCAAACCTGGGTAACATATCGACTCAATTATTTTAGCGTGGGATGGCCAGATATTGAACTATATTAATAGACCTCAAGTGAGGCGTCTTTCAGTCGATCTGGCCAAAAAAAAATGGAATTCGCGAATGAAATGTCGACCGGCGAAAGACGGAAGAAGGCGCAACCGTACGATGAATAACCGTCGTGTGCCGTTATAATTTTTGATAATATGCGAAAGCGACGCTGACGATTAGCGAATATTACATTTCGACATAACAACATTTTGCCACAAATAGTTAATCTCCCAAAATTGGCAACCACCTTCATCTTAACTATCTAGCACCTATTATGTATGTTATGTTATTTTCACGGATTAGAAGATAAAAACGGAAAAAAGCATTTAAAAATTAGCACACACAGGATGGCGACTTCCCTTTGAACACACTGCTATATGTGCTCTCCAACTTCAAACCGTACACCAAGACAAAAGAAACCACCAAGATCAAACAAATAAAAGTTTTATGTAAGATTTTCAGGACGAGAATGCATGGAAAAGAAAATCGTTGACGTTCCGAGAGCGTGTAATTACTTACTACTTTACTATGCTTTATTATTTCGCGCTGCGCCTTTCGCAATTCTTATTTCGCATTTGTCAATAGCCGTAAAAGAATGGGAAGAAATTGTTTCGTAATATTTACTTCCGTTGTTTGTTTCTTGTGTTGTTCGTTGTTTATTACCGGTCGACGTTTTAACCTCGCATTTCTTTTTAATGTCCGTACACGCTAAGTATGACTTTGATTTTACTCAAGTCTCATTGGTAGGTTAAACGTAGCAAATAATGACATTTCATTATATAATATCGACTGACAAACGGATTTCCTCCGAATTCCCGAACAAAAAGACTTGTGGTACGTACATACCTACGTGTAAAATGACAACCTCTGTTTCAGTTAGGTCCATGGCAATTATTAATATTTTTTAAATTTTACCACCCTATTTTGCGGGCGGTAAGTAAATAGTTTCATATCTTTAATACTAGGTGGAGCTCAAATGCGACGAGAACTGCAAGAATTAAGAAAGTTGAATCTCACAGCTTCGGATTCAAACAAAATAGTATACATAGTAGAAAAACACAGAAATTACAAGCATCCAAGCACTCATCCAGAAAAAGTGTTATTAAAATAATTATTGAGAATCCAATGCGAACATGTACTTTTGCTAATTTTTTTTTTATTTTGTTGCTGTTTAAACAAGTTTTTACTGCGTTCTACCACGATGAGAAGTTACGTGACTATTGAAATGATATGAATTATGCCGCTGTAATTAAAGTCACACGATGTAATGAAATTATCCTAAGCCTAAATACTTTTTGTTTTTCGACGGGCACTCGTAAAATAGCACTTTATACACTGTATACTCCAATTCAAAGTAATATTTTTAATACTACTAATTAACGGTATAATCAATGTCACAAAAAACGCAAAAGATAATTTTTTAACATTTTAAAATGGTCGAAAAAAAGCAGTGTGTGTAAAATCGCACTTTCTACTCTAGTTATACAAGCGACTATCCTACTTAGAAAAATTTGGAATAATTTGTTCTGTAAATCTTTCTTCCTAAATGTAATTTTTACGATTGACGTTTGATGTTAAATATTAAATATGCTTAAGTAGTGCTAAATGTGTCAATTTCAATAAGCAAAATTATAATATCAATTGCAACATTTTGCTTGCTTCACACACCGGCGATAATGAATAAAAATCAACCACTAATCGCTTCTATTCACGCCTGACACGTTCGAAGCACTAAACTGTCTAAACTAAACACAACACGCTAAAAATATCTAAAATTTTCTCCGCTCACTTCTCGCCCATACTTTTTATACACTAGGTGAGTACAATATTTACAAATAGATCCATATTGTCGCTTCAATTAGGTGGGACATGCTGATTTACACGAATCTAATATGTTTGGCACGTAGACGTCTTGCTCTTGCCACATCGCATCAAAACATGATGTTTCAAAATACGTGATCGGTATGGTGTGCCATATTCATCAAACATCTCCGAATGTAATATGTAACAACACTACAACACCATCAGTCACAGTCATCCATCAAAAATTATTGTACTGTACTAATTTCTACTTTTTCTGTTGCCAAAAATGTAAAGATATCGCATTACTAGTGATGTAGTGATCAAACGATCACACGCAATCCGACATCCAAATCGTTGCGTAACTTAATGAAATCCAGCATTCAACAACATCCGTTAGATTTCGAAGTTTTTAAAATTCGTAATTTTTTTTCATCTCGTGCCGATCTGATTTGGAGACATGAACACGGCTGACATGGCAATCATGGCATGATAAATTACTAAGGAGGCGCTTAAAATATGCTAAAGATTGTGCTCTGGACTTGCAAAATGAAACGCCAAACAGTAAACACGAAACACAAAATGCAAAAAGCAAAACTTGTTCAACTAGGATTAAGATTAAGATTGCTCTTGCTTTGCTGGCGGCATAAATTATTAATCCACCTCTGGCTACATGATGCATACGTTGATTGAGAATGTTCACTCATAGTCATATTCGAAGCTATCAATATGAATTAAGTCGACAAAACTAATCAATCGTCAAAATAGTTAAAATTTATAAACTTCAAGACACTGAGAAAACTGGGCACACACAAGTTATGGTTTGTGTAATACCAGTGTAATGTGGAGGAGTCGTGGACAAAGAAATGGTCAAGATTTGAGGAATTGACTTAAGTAGATATTTCATTTCTGTACATTTCTACGGTGATTCCGTGAGGTCTAAAGTGTGAAGAACATCACAAAATAGGAATGCGCATTTTTACATATTCTAAACATCTATCTAAACGGTCTGTAATGGTTTGCAGTTGGCAGGCTAAGCAGTTTAAGTGTTATTAAGGAGGCATGGCTGTACAAATTTGCGCTATCGCTTTCCATTGCTTTTGCTGCTAACTTCGCAGCATGACTTCTCAGATGAGGTTAGAATATGCATGCAGCAGCCAGAAATGAGTGACGGGAGTGATAATTTCACTCGATATTCAATTATCCTTTACACTATAACAAAGGAGTGGAGGAATCTTCGAAAGCCTCAAGCCTCGGTTTCACACTCAAGTCTATCAACTCGTGTATAATGGGATGCCTATCTTAGATAGCTACTTCTCTTCTGCAAGAACTAAATGTTTGACTGGGAAGTGGGGTTATGTGTTATGTTGATAAAACCGTTATTTGTCATAGTTTCAACAAGTCAATACACATTTCTTCCATTTTGGTGCCGTTCAATGAGAAATCGACACCGCACGCAGGCAGCACCATGCTGTCGCCTGTAAGAGAAAACCTACATACATAACTTGACTGCGTAATGAATTTAGAGTTCAACATTCTTGCGCCTTCGTGAAGAGAGGCGCGAAGATGAACGGACGATGGAATCATTGAGAAACAAGCATCAATGATGCACAATGAGCGAGCGTAACATGCCCATCTTGACATGTACAAGCATGCGCAGCATATAAATTACAATATTATGGGCGCAAATACGAACGGAAATCCGTTTACAACTAGCTGCTTGTTGTTTCAACGTTTCATAGGTTGTCTTCCAGATATGGATTGGCTGTATTGGAGCGTTGAGCGTGTGGTGCATGTCCATTTAATCAGACCAATGACTTGGTTACTCAAACTTTTCTGTCACGTTTGTCACATTATACAAGTGAGTAAGTTAGTTCAAACTAGAATTAGAACTAGGTCCTAGGTGCGGTGTGTTGTATATCGTCTATATACTTTACGGTTATCTATAGATTATTGATGGAATGAATGGTAAAGATTGCAGTGAAGAAAGAGGTGAGGATAGCACATTAACGAGTGGTTGACCCACCAAACGTTTCAGGACGAATTGCGACGAGCGCGGGCGTTTTTAAAACGCTTTTCTATCGCAGTCGCAATCAATAATATGTTTAATGTTTGGAGCAAACGTTTTAATCAACGGAGGCCTGAATTCCAGCCTCACACGACGCCGCCAAGTGCCGACCAGCAGGACTGCTCTCCAGCTCAGTACGACGACTTGAAGACCGGAGCCGGAGACCGGAGACCATTCGAGAGTCGTTTCCATCGTATCGGTGCGTCTCTCGCCTTCTGCCATCGTTCCATCGGTTTCATCAGCATTGCTCCTTCCTCGAGACGCGAGGACGGAGTTTCCTTCTTCTTCATTGCATTCGCTGCTTTCTTCATTACAACTACAAGTACCGCAGTAACAGAGCACATACAACAGCGTAAAACGCAAGTGAGTAGAAGTAGGTAATGTCGTACTATGTAGTAAGTACTACCAACCAACGTTAAAAGTGTACCCAACCCAATGGCAACCAACGAACCAACACATTGCTGATCTTCTTGATTGTGGTTGTGGTAGCCGATGTTGGTGAGCGCTTTAATTTTATATATATGCACGCTGCGAAATGCCCTTCGGGCGATCGGAATTTATTGTCCTAATTTCCGACTTGTTTGTTCGCTCGACCAACTCGCAACTCCATAATCGGTTATGTACTACTACTACCTTTACGTATGTATCCACACTGAGATTTTAAGTTTTTGCAGCGTACAAGAAGACAAGATATCGAAGGCTTCATGCAAGCAGAGTATCAGCGGTGTCATATTTAACTTGTTAGCTTTGATCTCGTCTAGTCGTGTGCAGTGTGCTCGTCCCCGGAACGTTCACAAACTGAACAGTATCAACCGAAAACGTTTTGTGTGTTGTTTCGTTCAGTCCGTCAGTCTTTCATGGTCGAGTACTCCCTGCAACAAGGTAAGACTGTGCACTGTGCTTCAAATTTTGCTTATTTTACCTAGGTTCATAGGTGCCTAGGTGGTAAGCACTGTAACCAGAAGGTAACCATGGCAATGCAAACATCACAAGCATCACAAGTCGACAACTTGACTCACGAGCACCTCACGAGTCACGAACACGGAACAGCGAACAGGGAACACAGAACACGACAAAAAGCTGGAAGGAAGCAAACTGTGACTTTTGTGAGGTGAATTGGTGAATCATCATCAAATTCATTTTATGATTAATAGACAATAGAGGGAATAGAAATTATGAGATTATAACCGTTGGACTGGATTTACTTCTCGATGTAATGTTTTTGTTAAAAAAAAACGTCACCGTTTGTCGTTGGATACATATGTACATCAAGGAGCACGTCCTCAAGAGTCGACGAGTCGAGACACACATTCGGACATTCTCTTTCACATTCGCGCGGTGCACAATCAGTTCAGCCCGATTACTGACTGTCCGTGCTGCAGTTTAACCGTTGGTTTAGCTTCTGCAGCTTGTGACTTGTGACTTAAGTCAACTTAAGTCAAGTCGCGCACTCGCACTGCCTATATTTGTTGCTGTGCGTCATCGCATGTGTTATCGACTCCAGGCGCTCTTAAAGAGTCAACTAATAATAAGGCTTGGCCGCATGTGTTGATTGTACTAACCCCGATATCCTTTGTTGTTTGTTGTTTCTTGCAGTGTGGCAGCAGGTTCTCCTCCCTGCGTACCGGAGCACGCTCGTGTATATCCGGTATGTTCGGCGTTGGATTGTTGCATATCACAACACAAACGCTTCGTGCCCAAGTCTATTCGCGCATGGCACACCTGTTATCACTCGTTCGGCACTTAGCAATCGCGTTGGAAGCTTGAGGAGGGTTTTTGATCAGCAATTCGGTCACACGTCGGTCACAGGAGGCGCGTTTGCGCGAAGAAGCGACGGCCTGGCAGCAATGCGCATGCAGGCGACGACTGAAGAGCGGCGAAGAATCGAAGAACACGGCGAACGAGTGAACGGGCGCGCTCGAAAGCGACAGCCATGCCAAGCCGCGCACGGCAGAGGTAAGAAGACCGGTGCGGCGCCGCGTGGGAGAGACAAGGCGCGCTGTGCCAGCGATCCGAAGAACTACAGGTAGAGGTCTGCACCTACCAGACTGCCGCATCGAGCGGATGCACAGGTGGGCATTTTAAATGCATTATTCATTCAATGCAACTCGAGACGATTTTACAACGACTTTCTTTACGGAGCCCACCCCTAAACCCAAATAATGTGAATTTTACGTAATTCATAGCACGACGTTGTTCCAAATGAAATTGATCTATTAAAATTTAAAACTGCTTTAAACAATGAAGCAATTAATTTCGCACTGTTTTAACGTTTATTCTATCATTTTCGGCAGTTTTAGAGCCGTATTAGGCCCGTCTTACACAATACATTTTCTTGCACAATTCCACGTACAATTTCTTGGTAACTATGGCAACAAACAATCGTTACCATGGTTTCAATTGTTGGTTACAATTACTATAGTTACAAAGAAATTGTACATGAAATTGTGCAAGAAAATGTATGGTGTAATATGGACCTTAAGACTAAGGTCGACTTCCAGCAGTTATTCAAAGAAAAGCTGCAATTGATACAATTAAAAAAAAGCAGCTTTTCTGCGAATAATCGCGAAATTCACAAAGTTACTAAAGTTGAAATCAATGTTAATTAATCAACTAAGACTGAACGACATCAGAAGATTTAAACTTCTCTTGATAACAAATTGTGTTTGTTTTGCACATGTTTTACTTAATTATTCACCTATTGCTCTGGAAAACCTTTCACTGTACATAAAATATTATTTCCTTTGTGAAAAATCAATTCTCAACAGAATCAATTCTCATTTCATTGAAAAATTGAAAAATCGTTATTATCAAAAAATGATTGAAGCCGTAATTTTTAATTCCCAATCAAGGATGCAAATAGGATCTCCAATGTAAAGTAAGGAGGTAGCCATAGAAATTACCTGGGGAATTCAAATGGTTTCAATAATTTTTGATGGCTCAGTATAAGGGCAAAGAGCTTGAGAACTTTTGTGACTTTTCCCAAAGGTGTTTCTTTATCTTGTAGAATGTAGATTGATGTTGAATGCTGTGATGTTGAAATTTAATGCCCACATGCTACAGAGTGGCCGTTATATGCAAACATTACATCATGCATAAACAAACGACCGTACGTCTAACCTGGAATCTGTTCCGCGCGCAGTCTGATATTAGCGCGTCGTGTCGCTGTATCTCGCTCGCTCGCGGACGGTTGCGGCCAAATGCGCATGCTGTCAAGACACGCCACGCCATTCACGAAGAATTCAAAATTCAATATTGCAAATGAATTCAATTCAAGAGTCATTATTGAAAATCAATGGAAATG
>JARJDQ010023299.1:0-10152 GCA_030264215.1 Geostiba sp. GC000077
AAATACTTCGTGCATATTCCAATAATTACGTTTGTTATAGTTAGGCCTCGTTTATGCACGAAGCAAAATTATCTTTGAACTTTGAGATTAATGAGGAATTGCGCTCGACTTTAAAAACGGCGGTCAAAATATTCAAAGATTATTTTGCTCCGTGCTTAAACGATACCTTAAAGAGTGACGAAATATTGCACAACGTTGGTTAAAATGATTTTAGAACCGAGAGAATCAACATGCCAGACAGACAAAAATAAATTGAACTACGAACAATAAAATGCTCTAAAAATATAAATTTTAAAATAAATACAACGTAAGATAAATATTAATATTTGTTCATTTGCATAGCACATCAGCAATCAGCACATGCAAATCTTGCAATGGATCGATTTAAGTTCAGAGAGGCCAAGGACAAGGATTACAACTGATTTATGCAAACTCACAAACTGTCTTACTGTTACTTTAAATGTTTATTTGAACGGTAAACAACAGAAAGAAAATATTAATATCACTGCAGGGCAGGGCCTAAATACTTTTTTATTTCTACAACCACTTGCAAAACAGCACTTTATTCTCAAATTCAAAGTTATTATATATTTTTTATAAATATACTACAATCGTTCATTGTTGATGATATTTGAAAATTGTAGGTTAGGCGGGCAGGGTCGAGTTGTCTCCCTGTTTTTGTTGTGCTAGTGCTGTGTCGATGGTAGTTTTTGTCGGCGGTGCGGTTGCGACGTCATCGTCAGCGGATCAGCGGATAAAACTCCTGGTGCATCGTACAGGGTGCGACATTGCCTCTTCAGGGCGGAGACGACGTCCAAGGCGGTCACGGTCTTGCGTTTGGTCTTGTATTTGGTCTTACGCTTGGTGACGTCCTCCGTGTTCGTCACAGCGTCACGAATAACGCTCTCCAGGAAACAAATGATGCTATTCACTCGATCATTCCGTTCTAAAAACTCTTCGCCCTTGTTGGTTTCTACAAATATGGTTTCAAAGTCGATTGTGTCTTTTGTGTCCAAAACTTCATCGTCTTCTTCATCGTCAACTTCGTCGTCAACTTCTTCAACGTCTCCTCTGTTCTTCAGCAGCGTTGGACGACGCTTTGAGTTTGAGCGCCGCGCATTGCACATGTTTTTGCGCACGCGTTTAACATCAGCTGCTGTTAAGCCATCAAGGTCATGTTCGCGAATTGTCTTCTTTATTATCTTCGCAGGTCGTTCACACAAGTCGGCCACTGCAGCGCGTTTTGCACTGTTACTAATTATTTGACGATTCACTATTGTAGACGGCTGCGGCGTATGATTATGGTTAAGATTCGAATCAATAATAATCATTTTATCTAAACCGTCTGTTTTAATATATGCTTTGCATAAAGTGTTCCTGGACACACACGTCCACCGTTTCTTGTTTAATGATGCCAGTTTCTTTTGGAATGAAAATTTGAAGCCATCCACTAGTATTAACTGCTTTCCTCTCTGGCTGAATATTTCAGTACACATGTTTAGTTTTGGGGTTATGAGAATGAACTACGAATGAAATTTGAAGCACGAATGAACCGGGCGAAACGAGTTCTCTGTTCACTCCCTACCTGCGTAATGTCTAGGGGCCAGGGGCCAAAGGGACAGGCAACAATGTTCGTGACCGAGCTGACTCTCGTGCATGTTCGAGTTGTCCCCGAAGATTAAAAATTTTACCTGAGGCACAAAAAACATAATCACAGAGTTGTGCTGACTTATATACCGCTTTGCCGGTCACACTCAAGTTGTCTGTGGTGGGCATGGTCAATTTTTGTGCCTCAGGTAAAATTTTACATCTTCGGAGACAACTCGTATTTGCTCGGGTGACATCTCGGGACGACATTTTTTACCTGCCTATTTCCATATATGTATTACTTCTATAAGGACTAGAAACTAGACAGAGAAGTACCTACCTAGAACCATTGCGTAAAGATTTTACTCAATGCTAGAACTGGCTATCTCTTTTTTCATGAATAGAACTATTGAGGTATTAAAAGTTGCCTATACTTAACGCTTCACATTTGACATTTCACATTCGCATCGGGGCAACCAAATATGCTACAATCGCCATGCGAGCTCGCATCGCAACTCGATATAATCCGTTTATAGCCTGTCCGATTGAGGTTAGATGCAATCATTGTTTACTGTTTAGTCCACTGCTATTAGTTTTTTTTTAAATATTTTCAGCACCCCAGAAAGTAGACAAATGGAGGGTCTATTCTATGTCAAATGTCAATTGGTCATCAATGGGACAGAGTAGGTTTAAAGTGCGATTTTACGAGAGGTAGTAGAAAAACTATACTAACGATTACTTAATAACAATTTATTAAAGTGAATCACTTACAAAATAGATAAGAAGCACATAGATAACAATATTTATTGGTTTATGGTACAAACACGAGATACAATCAAATACAAATGTTAAAAATAAATTTGGTTGGCGATTTATTTGTCCTTTTGGTTCTCATTTTGGTCGATAAACTCATCAGCCAAGCCAACCTGCTTCGCCATATTGTAAAACACGCCAGTGCCACGCTGCACCAACTTCTTCGGTGTATCGTAGTCAATCACCTCCCCATTGTCAACAACAATAATCCGATCCGAATCGATAACCGTATGCAGGCGATGCGCAATCGTTAAAATCGTGCAATGTGAAAACAATCTTCGGATAGTCTGCTGAATCAACGCATCCGTAGTGGGATCAATATTAGCGGTTGCTTCGTCCAGCACCAGGATCTTGTTGTCCCTGAGCACTGCGCGCGCCAGACAGATGAGTTGTCGTTGGCCCACGCTGAAGTTACCGCCGCCTTCCTGGACGACTGTGCTCAGCCCCTCCTTGAGGCATTCGATCTCGTACTTCAGCTCCACCTCGCCGAGCGTGTTCCACAGTTGCATATCCGTGTGCTGCTCCTCGGGGTCAAGATTGGTGCGGATGGTGCCAGCGAAGAGGACCGGATCCTGTGGTATGATTGAGATTTTCGAGCGCACAATCGGCAGCTCGATGTCTTTGATGTCAATGTCGTCGATGATGATGGAGCCGTTGATTTTGTACAGACGGAAGAGCGCTGAGATGATCGATGACTTGCCGGCGCCGGTGCGCCCCACGATGCCCACGCGCTCCCCAGGCAGGACGTGGATGTTCACGTTGCTGAGGACTGGCTTACCGGTGAAGTACGACATGGACACGTTGCGGTATTCGATGTGACCCTTCAGCGGCCAGTTGTCGGGATCGGCGCCGGTTTGCTTCTCCTGTTCGACCTCCCCGTACTCCGTCACACGCTCCACGGAGGTCATTAAGTTCTCCAGCTCGGACCACTGACGGATGCCCCATTGCAAGAGGCCCATCATGCCGAAAGCTTGCATGAGGACTAATCCAACTCTACCGCCAGCTCCCTCTTCTATAAAGTTAAACAAATTTCAACAACGTTCCAGGTACATTAGTCATTTTTGTTGAGTACCTCGATTTATAAGAAAGATGAAAGCATAGATGATGAAGATAATGTACACTTTGCATACGCAGTCCAACCAGAAGCCAAACGCCCGAGAAATGCTCACAAACATGAACAAGGAGGATGTGTTCAAGTCCTGATGCCTTTCAAACTGGCGCGTTAGCAATTCTTGGTTGCCACTGGCTCTGATCGTTGCGAGGCCCTCCAGGGACGAGTTCAGGAAGCCTACTACAGGTGCCCTCGCTGAAAGTACGAAAAAATAAAAAATATGTTTACACATGTTAGGCAACTTTTTATGCACTGGTGCTCAAAGAATAACTCACTTGTTCCATCCAAGCGTTTCAAAGCCCTGCTGGCAATCAAAAAACTCCTCCTTGTCAACCACATCAAGCATAGCATGATCAGGGTCGGCAGGATCAACATCGGACTGGCCACGGAAATGACTGTGCACATACCGGCCGTGAAGAATAGCACCCTAAACGATTCATATATCACATAAGGTAGGTGCTCATCAATCGTTCCGATATCTTTCGAAAAACGATTAAGCACATTCCCCGACAAGTTCATATCGAAGAACGTCATCGTCGCGCTGGTGATCTTCGCAAAGGTGTTATTATGCAGCACCCTGGAGGCTTTAGCGGTAAGTCCAAAGAACGTAAATAACTGCACCGAAATGGAAACAACTGCCATCACAATTAAGAGGGAATACGTGTGAATAGAATGAATATGATCAGCATACGCCTGAGCGTAAAGGTCGCCTTCCATCGTCTCGTTGGTGAGGTTCATCGTGATGTTCAGGGTCAGCTTGCCCAGCTTCTCTTCGATCGCCAGCCAGTTCTTGATGTAGAAGTCGAAGTAGCTTGTGAAGACCTGCGCGCAAGTGAAAAGGGCAAGAAGACAGACGAGGACAAAAATTCCCCCTGCACTGTTCATATAAGCTTTGTACACGCTGAGCTTCACTTTGCCCTCCTGTTTTCCTTCCGTATAGAGACGTATATGTTCAAGGTCCTTGGTACTCTTCAAAAGCGCAGCTTCCTCGTTGGTGTCCTCATGAACATCGATCTTTTCATGGGTCTGTTTCGCTTCCAACGTGGCATCGATTGAGTCGACCGTAAACTCGATCCCTAGATTCTTCAAATCTTCATATTGCCCTTCCGCCTGGACAGTGCCCTTATTCAGGGAAATGATTCTATCCGTCATCTTGAGGTACTTCTTGTTATGGCACACAAACACGATGAGTTTGTCCTTGAGCAGACCTTGGAAGCAATGCTCGAAGATGTACTTGCTCACTGTAGCATCCAGGGACACCATGACATCGTCCAGAAGATAAATATCAGAGTCCTTGTAGACGGCGCGTGCTAAATTGATGCGCGCCTGTTGTCCCTTGCTCAGGTTCAGACCCTTATCGTTGACGACTGTGTTGTCCTGGAGGGGGAAGCCCTCCAAGTCGTGAATCAGCGCGCAGCACCGCAGGACCTTCTGATAGCGATCCATGTCCATCGGTTGGCCAAACAGGATGTTCTGTCGGATCGATCCCGGGAAGAGCCAGGGATCCTGAGATGCATAGCTCACGCTTCCGTTCACACTAACGCTGCCTTCAACGATCGCAAACTCCTTCAACATCATCTTCAAACAGGTACTTTTGCCACTGCCAACGTTGCCAGTCATCGCAATCAATGTGGACGACTGAGCCTCAAAGTTAATGTTGCTTAGGACACGCTGACCGAGGAAATCCACGCTGGCATTGTTGACCAGTATTCCTACTTTACCAGGTTGGTCGTTGTTCGTTGGGTCTGGGACGTTTTGAATCAACAGCGCTTGTTTGAGACGCTTCATTGCGCTGCGAGCTTCGGCGAATTGCGACACGCACATGGGCACTGCGATGGTGAGCGCGAAACGCAAATTATGATAACACCCTATGATGATAAAGGTCTTTTCGGCGGTGATGAAGTTGCCCTGGTAAATGTAGTACATGATGCAGATGTAGAAGGAGAGACGCTGGCTGATTTGACTTATGATCAAGACGACGGCTTTCAGGTAAAAGATGATTCGTAGTTTCTTCATTTCTTCGCTGTGAACACAAACCAAAAAAATAACAAACAAGTTGATGGAGTTAGAGAATTTCCATAGTAGTACAGTCAAATTAGGTTTTTCGCAGGAAAGTTTTGTGGTAGTTATAATTTCTTTAATTCCAAATGTTCTTTGGAGTGCTGAATCCGAATCCGATGTTTGCTAACAATATTTCGTTATCACTTAGTATTAAATTTAGTCCATTGATATTATTCGCGTGATTGTGGATCTAAATTTATCTGGCACTCGAAATACACTTTGCTAAATCATCGAGATTACCCCAGTCACGTTTTTTCGTTGGTATTAATGAATGATGATACATCTTTGTTTATATGCTATGGTAAAATGGGTTGCCTACAGTAACCCTGGATTATGAACTCTGTGAATGTTGAGGTGATGTTGATGTCCAATGGAAATGACATATTTACGTACATTCTAATATTGTTGGTCAATTTGGTATAATATCCACCCCAATTGTACAATTTCAAGAGTTTGATCGACGTCAGTATCTCTTGCATGCGTTTCAACCGTTCGTCGGTTTTGGCCGCCATTTTGAGCCGCACCATTTTCGTAAACTTTGCAACGTACACTAAAAACAAGTCAGGTAATAGCACGAACTCAAATTAAGATGAGCGTGAATTCAATTATAAATGAAAATCATGTGAATGCTGACTGTTGACTGCTGAGCAATTTGAAGCATGCAAACATGTGGATGTTAAAACTGCAACTAACCTTGAATTGGGATCAACATAAGGAGTAAAGCGACGCCCAAAAAACTAGCCTCTTGGATCTGCTGGTACATGATGTAGTTCACGATGAAAAGCTGAAGAAATCCGATCCAGACGTCGTGAAAGAAGCTGATGGCCGATTCAAACGCATGCACATCTTTGCTCATGAGCGTGACGATCTTGCCGCTGGTTAATTCCATCAAGGATCCCGTAGTGAGTCGCAGCGACTTGCGATAGAGAAGGGAAATAAGGGCGGCTTTGATTTTGATGCCCAACACGGCCATCCCCAGGTGGTAGTGGTGATTGAAGGCGCTTTGAATTACTCCAGAAAGGATGAAGACTCCACCATAAACGCACACTAGCTGTCTGGTCATTTCGGAACCCGGTTGGAAATAGGATACTAAGCGACCCATGATGAGGGGATTTGTAGTCCTGCAAAAATGGGCCAAAGTAAGTACCGATCCTAATAATATTTAAATAAACTTACATCAGCGTGCACTTGACCACACAAGAAGCAATGCCATAAATAAAATACGTCCGACCGAAGACCCTGGTCAACGCTCTGCTGAGGGAGTTCCTCCCCGAGCCGACCTCCCGCTCCCATTCATAGTCCAACCGATCGCCGACCGTCTGCGTTTCTTGGTCGCGCAGCGGTTCGTAAAGATCATCCTCGATCAGGTCGCGTTTCCTCGCTTTCTGGAAGATTTCCAACGTGAAGAGGAACGTGAGGATGCGCAGAAGGCCGGCGCGCTCGCGCGGATTGCGCCTGCGATTGATCTGCGCGCCCTGATACATGGCGGATCAGAGGTTCACCCCTTCGCCCTCGCACCTGCACGCCGTCACACTGTCAGCTCGCCACCTCGTCGGCAGCAGCCACACGAACACAATGCCGCCGTCGAGTGCCAGCCGCATCTAGAAAGGCATCTGATAAGCGTAATCGGGCCACTGCCACCGATGGCATGGAATGTCGCATTGAGACTCTTTTGTTGCGTTTTGATTTTTATCTCGCGTGTCTCGACTTGCGCTAATGGCGATCTAACCTGTCGGTTCACAACCATTGCCTGTAAAAATTAACATGACGTCCGATTAGTGGATTATAGTCAACTTTAAATTGAAAACAATAATAGGATGGTAGTACGTTCTACGCTAAGCAATACGATAATTCCAATATCAATTGTAAAACGAAGTCGATTTTGTTTGAAAACTTTAAATAAATATTTACTCTCATGACATAAAAGATCATAGAATGAGTATCCTAGACGTAATCAATAATACCCAAGCAAATAAATAACGGGCAGAACGGCTGATTATCTAAAACACACAAGTGACACAAGGAATAGATAACATAATGGAAGCATTTGAATTAAACGCCGCCAGATAAAAGTTTTCTTTGATTACTTGCTATCTCACTATACGGTACGGATTATACGAGTTACACAATTATATGGTTTGGCAATGAAGTTGCAAACGTTTACCTTTTTTCCTTCCATTTTCAATGTTATCAACTCTCAACGATTGTACACATCAGCAAGGACCCAAGGACAACTCACGTTTTAAGGTTAGATGCATTTCGATCCTTGACGTCCTTGGAGAGACGTCCTTGCTGTATTTGAATTCCAAGCGCACCAAACTATAAACTTTAGCCTCTAGAATAAACTTGACATAACTCGATAAAACTTGAAGGAAACGAACTTAACTTGCTGTTTCCTAACAATACTGTGTTCTAAGCGATGAACTAACGTTCAATTAGCTCTAAATGAGTTCGTAATTTTAGTTTCCTGCCATGCGAAAACAACCACTTACGATCAAACTTCAAATTCACCTCTTATAACATGTCAAGGACAAGGGCATTTGAGAAAATTTGTGCATGTGTAAATGCATTCGCAAATTGATGATTTTCCTCGAAATATATTTAGTAGAGGTATTATTTTGTATTATCTTTGAATTGCGTGTCGGTCATAAACTGAATTACATATTGATAATGCAATATCATTCATTTGATTTATTTGCTCATTTTTTTTTAATGGCGCCGCGAGGTGCAAAACAAAACGCGTGTTTATCTGTTTATCAAAGCACTCGAACTCGAGTTGAAGATACCTACATATTTTCCATAGAGCAATTATCTCCGTCTGGGGTTTTCCTACTTTTATTTAATACTTGTACTTACCTACTTTAATTCTGACTTCAGGTTTTTTGATACAGGGGCACAATGTGATACAGATACAGTTGATAGTAGAGGAAGGAAAGTGCTCTAAATTAAGATTTAAAATTTAAGCAATCTTTTTCGATAATTTGAAGAAATGTGAGAAATTCCTTGATATTTGCCGAACACGCCCAAAATCCCCTTAAACTTATCTTAGCTATTATTAATAACCAAAAGAAGAATTAATTTAAGATATAATCCCTTCATATTTGGTATTTTACGATTTATTTTCGATATTTTGAAGAAATGCGTCGGAAAATCAACATCCTTAACTTTAAAGTTACAATCGTGAACTTAAAAATAATAGATTTGAAAACTTGTTATTTTAAAATGTCAATTGGAATAATTAAAAAATTAAATAATCTTTCAGTTACGCCTTGGAGCAAAACAAAGGAATAATTAGAAACAAAGTTAACAATGAAACTATATCGCTCTGTATCTCGGTCATGAAGAATTTACCAACTATTTTAGAAAAATGTGTTTCGTTCAAGGTCTTCTACAAAAGCTCCTGAGATAAGCTGCGACTAATGAATCACCCTGTAGGTATAGCATTTAGCGCAAATTTTAAGTAATGTTCTTCATACTTACCAAAAGTTATCACAAAATAAACACAACCTGCTCAAGTTCAAATATTATGGTAATTTTGATGCAGACTTCAAAGTTAGGTATGCTCTTGCGTGCAGTGCACTCTTCATCTCCTCTTCTATAAATTGAGAAAGTCGATTAATAAAGATAACTTTATCTGCTTCCATAGTCGAAAACAATGATTTCCGATCAATATAGTGGCTTTGAAAACAATGCATTTATATTAGTTGCCAGGTGTATTCCACTTATATACATTATATATATAGGTGGAAAACAACGTAATTGTAATGTATTTAAGTGGAAAACAAGAGAGCAACAAACGAAGTACGAAGGAGATAAGAAAAGGAATTCTATAAATCGCTCGTCGACGCGCTCGTCGATATTTGCTCGTCTACGAGCGCGTCGACGAGCGATTTATCCTATTCCTTTTCACACTGTCCTTGTGTGATCACGCAATGTGCGTATGTAGTTCACTCTGACTGAGTCTATGCATGGCAGACTCCAGTCTACCGTTGCCGCTTACAATTAATAAATAATTTATGAATTTATAAAATTTAATCGACTATGATCGCAGTACTGTACATACTTCCTCGCGAAATTAAGTAAATATTTCTATCATAATGTAATTCACTGTTTTCCATTTTTAGTATGTAATGTACGATGAAAATGGCAACATTGCATTTTTATACAAATTCTTAAACATGTAACATAGTAAACAGACAACTACATTTCCATAACTACCGAGATTAAACTCGAAAAAAGCAATGCATTGAAAGGAAATCACAACCGATTAAAATTTATGTTTATTCTATAGCCATTAATTGAAGAATGTTTGCATATATAACTTTGTATTGGAGTTCTAAAACTACTCAAAATGATGACAGATGCGCTCGATCAACAAGGTTACACCTTTTTATTATCGTATAATGGTGAGGATGGAGACCTCCGACGAGCAAAATGGACAGAACAGTCTCTTATGACTTGGAATCTTCAATTTCCTGACAAATCGCCTCTTCATTTTCTGCATTTAGTTGATTTTTCTCCGGATAACCGATTCAGAAGCACAATTGAGCGAAAGTTGCTCAATCGTTGATGCAGCTATA
>JARJDQ010023313.1:0-17545 GCA_030264215.1 Geostiba sp. GC000077
CTAGCCACATTGACGACACCGGTAATCGTTTAATTGTACGACTCGCCAACACAAAAATAACTATTATCTTGTATTATCGACTATGGTCGCAGATAAAGTACTGTACATACTTCAAGTACTATTTTTGTACTATTTGAGTGTCTAGAGTGTCTAGTCGACCCCCTTAATATTAAAATTAATCACAAATCGCAAACGACAGCCGAAAGAATGAAAAATGCAAATTATTAATTGGATCAAGAACAACGCAACGTGATGTTGAAACAGTAACAGTAACAGTAACAATAGCAATGACAAGAGTCAAGAATCAAGAATCAAGAAGAATGCAATAATACAAAACAAACAGCGCCTCATCAACGTTGTGAAATGTAACCTTGCCGGCAAACAGCTGAAGAACAAAGAATTTCACGCAGAAAAAAATGCAAATTAATACGGTTTTCAATCTCTTTATTTTCTATCCACTATCCTTAATTCGTGCGATTGTAATTATTGCGTCACGTTTCAATTATTTGAATTGGTATTTATTATGTTTTTGGCTAATTGCCTGGCGCCCGACGGTGCAGGTGATCTTGACGCAGTAACAAATTGCAATCAGCGCATTGTGAAAACGAAGAGTGTGTGTATGCACTAATGAGCCATTGTTGTTTCTTTATCCAATACGCATCATAGAACTACATTCATACCGTCAGCTATACCTTGAGTGTACATTGAGTTGCCTATCGATCAATTAACAACAGAAACTACACCATGTCCCAGAGTTGTTCGCTTTTGATATTTGACGTTTGACAATGCATGATATCCGGTGATGGCGGTGATGGTGGAGATGGAGACGACACTTGCTTTTTAATGTTTGCGTCACCTTCATAAACTTCATAAGCCACCAGGCTCGGTGTAATTGTAAAGTTATGCAAGGTTCCTTCCTGGTTGGAAATGTAGTCAATAATAATATAACATCCAAGCATCGACAGCTATCATGGAAATGAAGAACAATTTCATGTTCGTTTGCGTCTCTTTGTTGCGGCTTAAATATTTACGCATTTAACGACAAAATAATATTCTTAATCGCAACTGTGTGTGGAGTGTCTTGCCAAGCATAAAGAAGTGAAGTACACGCGTAATTATTTCGTTGGTGCACAGAGTTCCGCATATTTTAAACTTTAATCGTCTTTAACACAAATGCAATGATTGCAAGACTTTATCTGTAATAGATTTTGTAAAATTTTTAGGCTAATAAAAAAACCTAAGCTGGTTGGCACATTGATCTCGCAACGATACATTTACAATTCACTTCAATTCAATTCAATTCGCGCGCACACAGAGTATAATAACGATGATGATAATATTTAATTGCGTATGACGTTGAGTTGAAATGCCACTGCCGGATGCTGTCGTTGTGAGCGAACATAACTTTTCATCTGTTTTTGCTTACTTGGTAGATACTCTACTCTAAACCACAATGTGAGATTTTTTTAAAGTGATAATGCCACACTTTTTGCCTTCTTTTTGTGTCTCCTGCGTTGTGTTGTGTTGTGTTGTGTTGTGAATTCTGTGTCGTCTTCGATTCGGCACACGCCAAAACACACAAACGTGAAATTAGTTCAAAGTTGGAAGTTCCAAAACGTTACAAGCTGTTGCGACACTCAACAAATTGTGCGTACAACATAACAACACTTAACACAACACCAGTACCAGTTCTAGATGTGAAAAAAGCTGGCGAATTAATGAATTATGTAAATGGGTTGGCCGGTTGGCGTGAAATTTCAGTTGTTGTCGCTTTCGATTACAGTTACAAAATTTCACTTTTCATTGTTTTTTCTTTTGCGTTTTCATTTTTCATGTATTCAACGCGCGTCGATTTTTCGGCTAGTTTTGAATGCTGCAGGTCAGTATCAGTACAGTAAATAGACAATGTTTTCATTTAATTTGAATAATTACCCAATTACCCGAATTGCTAATTGCCATTTTACAATTAAAGCACGACGAGTTCACTTTGTGACTTTCATCATTACCATTACATCCTTCCGCTAGCGCTTTGTAAAAAAAAATACAGTTTGAAAAATTTTGGTTTAAGTATTAGAGTAGTACACAGGTGTTTATTTTCATTTGTTTTAGTTTTGTTTTATTTCTGCTGTGTGTATTTGGTTGCAGCTTGGCTGAGGCTAACAGCGGTAACAGGGCTAACAGTTTGTCGCAAATTGCCGCTTATATGCATTTCATTTCAATGCAATGCTGGGCTGCATTCGCGTCGTGCTTCTTTTGTTTGCGAAGCAGAGCTGGCAAACCACCGTCGACACCGTCGACACCTTGGTTTTCGGTTTTGCTTCATGCCGTTAGCGGTTGCATATCTTGCGCCATTTTCCAACGCTTCTTACTGTTTCTAGGTTCCTACTGTTCCTACTGCTTCTGCTGCAACCCACAACACAAAGTTTTAAATGTTTGGGCACGTCACAAGGCAGCACCGACTTGTGGGCAATAATTTAAAGTGCAATAATTTAAAGACAGTAACAGATTACAGTATTATAGAACGTTGCGAATACTATAATCTATTACAATTGGATTTGGGGTTGTATAATCGTACATTCACAATATATGATTATTTATCAAGAACAGGAGTGTGTATAGAGGTACTTTCTAGACAAACTCTACACACTGCTTTTTCTACGACCATCAAATTACAATGTTATCCTTTGCATTATTTGCGATAATGAAGATAGTGACTTGTCACATGTCAATGTTACTCATATCAGTTGGTGAACAGTGTTTAGACTAATATTTTTATACAGAGTGAGTCTGACTAACGGGATTTTTCGATTTTCGATAGAAAACCAAAACATTTCAAAAAATTATTCTAATGAAAGTTATGCAGAATTGAAATCTACATAACCTAAATTATTTTGATATGCACAGGGTGATGTACTAAAAAGATACAGCCAATAATAACATTTAAATTACATTAAAAACATATTTCCCTTTTTTCCATTTTCTTGATAGTTCAAAATATTCTCGATAATATGAAAACGGTGACAATTGCATGTCATGAAAGTGTATCTAGAGGAATATCTAAGAGAAAAGTCAAATTTACAATTCCTTCTTCCCCTATAATGCTTCCAAACATGCAAACTTTCAAACAAGAAAAAGTAGGGTTTTTTTCAAATGGCATCTCATTATTTTAGTTATGAATTCAAACAGGGAATTTATTGATCATAATTTTATGTGTCATTTCCTCATTATCGATCGGTATTTTAAAATATTTTAAATTTAATTAGGTTTACTAAACTTTTGCAGTTATTTTACAATTAATAAACAACATCGTGGCTGTCATGATACAACATTAAAGAACTAATAATCTGATCAATCAATAATAAAGATATTAGATTCAAATTTAAGATGAAACAATCTCCAACATTCATTAAAAACTAAAATTATTGTACTCCTCTTAAAAAAAGACTTTTTCTTGTTTGAAGTTTTGCATGTTTTGAATCATTTTGCTGAAAGAAGGAATTGTATATTAGACCTTTCCATTAGATATTCCTCTACTTACACTCCCATTTAAAAGATTGCACAAAATAGATAGGCATTTCCGAATTTTAAGAATAACTTTTGAGAACTACAAGAGAATTGAAAAAACTTTCAAGAGAAATATGTTTTATATTGAAATATGGATTTGAATTTGATATTAAAAATATACCACACCATTTTTAAAATGTAATTTTTGTCTGTATCTTTTTTGTGCAACACCCTGTGCACATTAAAATATTTAAGGGTTGCAGACAATTCAATCATGCATAACTTTTATCTAAATATATTTTTTTTAATTATTAGTATTCTTATCCAAAGTCAAAGAATCCCAAATTCTTTGAAATACTTACAGGATAGTAATTTCAATTTTGTACGAATGGTTGCAGAAAAAAAATTAACGCTAGAATGTGTATAACTCTCAAACAAGAAGAATACGGTAGCTGGCATGAGTGCATTAGTCGAACGATTCAATAATGAATAGGTATAATATATCATGAAATAGTGTTTGATATACCTATAGTATGTATACGCAGCAAAAAGTAGGAGAGGAAGTGAATGACTAATGCATTGCAATCAGCAGTAACACCCAAACGAGGGAACAGCGAACACAAAAAGCACAAAATGGAATGCGTGCGATTACCATTTTAAAATCGCCCCGTAACGTGAATTATCTTCAGCTACTGTGAATCCACTTTTTGTCTTCGCGTTTGTAATGTCTTCAACGGCGCAAATTGCTTAAACAATGTGTCATCGTTGTAATGGAATAATAATGGAATGGAATATATAATCGTCGTGGATTGCAATCGTAATGGAATAGTAATGGAGACATAAAATAAAAGTTGAAACTTCGTTTTAATATTTTGGCTGTTGGAAGCTTAATAAATGGTGTCTTGTTGCTGTGTTGCTTTTAAAACAGTTGCAATGCAATTATTCCCGCTTTCGATGCTACAGCTACAGTGTAACGTTAACACGTTTGTATTTATACCCTGAGGATGCTGTCTGCGGCTTAATAAACACCATAAATATTTACTTAGCACATCACTATTTTCAAGCAGCAGGAGTATCAGCAACAATCACAAATGTACCGAGTTTTCTTTACCCCAAACTATTTGCCGCGTCTGTGTTTACATCCAGAGTATACAGAGTTATCATTGAAAACAAATTGCAGTGATGGAGGACGGAGGACGATGAACGGATGGAATTTATACAGACGCTGGCTACGACTGTGAACATTCGACGAACAAAGATAACAAAGCCAGTTGGGAACTTGGGACAGCAGCCAAGCTGAAGCTAAAGGCACTGAAGTCAAGGTAGACATCGAACAATCGATGACGATACTACGCGTGACAATAGAGCCAGAAGAATGAAGCACATAATAACGTAACGAAAGTATCTTATTTATATTTTCAATCAGCTCTGAACACCAATTTACTCATCTTTGTTACGCACTCTATTCGTCTCTGCTGCTCCTTGAGCTTGAGAAACTCCACAAAATATCTCATTCGCTAAGGAAACAAACTTCTTCACAAAATACCCATGATCAGAAGCAGAAACAGAAACATTTTCGTTTCTTTGAACTTTAACTTCCCAGACTTTAGAATAACGATCCTGAACACCAATAACAATGACTTTGCACGATGAACAGAGCCCTTTGTTACCGACAAACCATGATATAAACTCTGGTATAAGATTGCACACTGTTTGAATTTCCCGCCAAAAGCAAAACAAAGCGGAATCAATAAAAATGCAAAACAAACTAACATCAGTACATAACCAAGAATAATGACTAGTGACTAGAGACGTGTGCCATGTGTGTTGCGGCGATTGTATTCACTATTCGCCGGAATGCCTGAAACCCCAACTCGAGGGAGAATTATGTTCCAACAGTAGCAATTCAGAACTTTTATTGCGCGACTGAACGTTTTATGAATTTGCATTTTATCATCGTGTTTTTTTTTGCTGCCACACCCGTCCTTTGAGTCATGTTATTCACTATACACACTGAACAAGTGTAACAACGAATAGGCAACACATTGTACTAAAAATATGCTCAAATTGTAAAAACTTAGTTAGGCAACAATTCAAAATATTCTCATCAACTCGTTTCTGAGTAGTGAGGCTGTATAATGTATACTAATTGCTAATTATGTGTGCTTGACTCTGGCAAAACAAATTTTAATTGTTTCTGAAGCCAAAATTACTAAAATACAACTTTACTTTAAAATAGATAACGACTGAGCAGTTTTAATTTGGCAACAACGCAACACATTTTTAGTACACATATTTTTTTATTGTCAGCACATAAAAAAAAATCAGCACACTGTTCTACATTTTAAAAGAAATGATGCTAAATAATTAGTTAATTTATAGATTTTGTTGCACGCAATTTGTGACATCTTTCACAGGAACAACTAGCAAATTAGGAGAAAGCCAACAATTATCTCTTTTTTGTTGCAAGTACAAGTAGGCACACAAAATAATTAATCGGCAAAACAATTATGCTAGAAAAATGTAGGCCACTATGAGATCTGCAGCATCTTCGATGAGGAGTTGTTCGAATGTTGACGGCCTAACCTAATCTAAACGTTTTAAAGTGTTATTCCACGTTGGCCAACAAATTACAGGAAATTGGAGAAATTCAGGTAGGCACACTAATTTTGCGCGTTGTGCCTTGTATTTTGTGATTTAGATTTTTGCTGCCAGCGTGATTGTGATGTAAAAAAAATACCGTTTTAATTGCGTCGCAACTCGCATCTTTTTTCGGTGTGGACGGTATGCGTGTGTAAATTTGATGCGTACGGCCCATCATTAAACCGATCAATTGTCACGGAATTTTATTTTTCACGTATACCGCCGGCGTTTCTATGTTCTACGTTTCAATTAAAGTCTGTGCGCGGGTGCGAATATTGTCATTATATTTTTGATCGCGCTGAAATTCGATACGTTGGCCGGATGAGCGCTCTGAGCGGCTGTGATGTAAAACTATTGATCTCAATAAAACGAGTTATGATACCAATGCGCAATGCAGAAAAAGTTCCCTCAATTTTATCCGAAACAAATTTTCAATTTCCAATTTCGACGCAATTGTTTCAGCGTTGCGCAGCTGTAGTGCCGTATTATGCTGATATGTTGCTAATATACCGGGTGTACCAAATACGAACCACTCTTTTGTATAGAAATACTGTGTATTTAAAGAAAATAATGTTAATAAAAGTTGTGTAGAATTTAGAGGCGCACAACTTAAAAATATTTTCAACTATACTGCAGATATTATCAAAAATAATAATTTCTTTAATGGAATCATATACTTTTGAATTGATATTAAGATGTATTTCTCAATTCTAAACAACTTTGTCATCAACGTTTTTTTTCTTCAATTTTTTTCTCTTTGTTATTGAAAATTTTAATGTTTTATTAAAAATTTGAATTTTTGAATTTAACTTGGGACAACCGGTATACAGGGTGATTCAATTTAAAAGAATTAAATTCCTTTAGAGAACTTCCTCTATTACAGAATCACCCTGTATTACTACACCAAAGTGGGTAAGTGCTTTTAGTTAAAATTCTATTGTCGCGTGAAGGGGTTGCTGAGTATTATGACATTAATTGTTGTTAGATGCTCATATACTAGGCCACCAGGCGTGTATGTCCAAACATTAAATTATATTACGAAATTACGAACTTTGTGCGGAGCAGGACAGAGTAAAGCCACACACCTGCAACCCAATGTACACGCATGCATGCTTCAAGTGTCCTGCATCAAACTGTGCGGACAAATTAAACTTTGAATATTGGATTAATGCCAATAATACCAAATACCAAATTGTTTTGTTAACTGTTGCAAAGTGAAAGAAATGCAACCCAATGTACACATATTCATACAAACTGCTTAAAACTATTCCCAACTTATTTTGAGTAGAAAATTAATTTTTATGTTTGATGCATTCTTTGTTTCAAAAAATTATAAAAAGCAAATTTAAATGAAATTGACGCACGTCTATTAGAAGCGCATTATTCCCATCAAGGTTACATCCATGCGTGTCCTCCGACGGCAGCGATTTCTGCCGAATTCGATAAAACCGTTTCGTGCACCGGAGCATATGTGTGGGAGTCCGAACCTACCATCAAACGCAGCCGACCGGAGATGAGTATAAAACCGGCGGCGATCTGATCAACGCATTCACTCATCGCTCACCACATCATTCATCCAGTGCTCTTCTGCTCTAAGCGATAAAATAAAAAAGTTGCGTGCGAAAAATTGGTGGCTTCGGAACATTGAACAAGTGTCTGTGACCAAGTGCAGGGTGCAGTTTATAAATGTTATGGTTATAAGTACTTGAAGTAAACACCTGCATCAAAATGGTAAGTGATGCTTTTGTGCCCTTTGGAAAAGTGCGTTCTAATTTTGATGTATATTGGGTTGCAGTTTTTGTTGGATCATCGAGAATCCACACGCCTCCTAGTGGTGCTAGCGTGTATTACGTTGATCAACAGCGCGACGGCCGCAACGTTAAAGTCGCTCTTCCCGGAGGCGAAAGCCATCGTGGACGACATCGATGCGGCAAAGTCGTTGGAGGGCGAGGAGTTATCGCGCGTGCCCCGCGATAACAAGTACTTTCTGGCGCGGTATGCTACGCCGGATTCGGACGCGGCTGCTTCTGGTCCAGGCGGGCGTTCGTTGAAACCCGAAGATTCGCCGGAGGCGCGACAGGCGGGCGGCGAACAGGGCGGCGGTGTAGAGAAGCGCTGCAGTCGTTGCGGATACGGCGACAACTACGATCGCTATGGGTATGACTCCCGCTCCAGATACATGATGGACGATAGCAGTCGATATCGTACACGTTATCCCGATTATGACTACGATCGCTATGACAAGTACGATCGGTACGATCGCTATGATCGCTATGACAGCCGCGATCGTTCGTATGATCGCAGCGGGTACGATCGAGATCGGTATGACAGAGACCGGTATGACCGATATGATCGGTATGATCGTCTCGGTGGGTACCAGGACCGCGGCATTGGGTATGATAATCGCGGGTACGACTTCCGAGGCACCAGCCGCCCCTATGATGATATCAGCCGTGGTTACGACCGTGGATATGGCGGAGGATATGCCAGCAATTACTACTATGGCGGCGGGCGTGGTGGAGGCGCTGATGATTACTACTATCGCGATCGATATGACAGGTAACTTTTTTTTTCCACCGCCCTTTAGTCCAAGACACATTCATCATGTTTATATTGTGCAAGTGTAATTGTGAAATCCGCACAGATTTCCAGCCACATTCATTTACAAATGTGTTCGTACTGCTAGAGGACTTCCTCCGGAAGCTGTCACGTGCTACTTAACCCGGAACGTAAATTACGCGCTCACCTGCCGCGCTGACCACACAGCGCACAAATTTACCTCTTTTTTTTTTTTTACTGAATTTGACAGGCGCATTAAGTCATACTCATAAATTCGCACAAAGAAGTTGCACCAGTTGTGCCAAACATAAACATGAAATGAAAAGTTGGATTTTTTGTAGAAAAGCTGATCAAGATTGAAAGCAGTTTGATGAAATATTAAGGGGTATGAATGTGCGCAATGTGAATTGATTTATGGCGGGTTGCTGGAAAGTTTTTGTAATGAATTTGCTGCGGCAGCGATGAAAAGTAGTACTAAGTACAAAGTACGGTTTTTCATTTCGGTCTGGCGTCTTCAATCGAATCGCAAAGTTTTAGATCTTTCACATCTTTCACACCTTTCAAGCACCTGAAAAGGCAGCGACCAGCGAAAGAGCGAAATATAACCGAGCGGCAAATACATTAGCAGCGGAGATATTAAAAAACTTGACGAAATATTAAAACGCGGAAAAGTTGCCGCCGCGACACCTAGCGTGCAAAGTTTGATGCAAAACGACGCCAACGCTAATGGCCTCCCGACTCACCGCTGTTGCCACTAGTTTCACTAACTTTTAACTTTTTCGCCGGCGGGTGCCAAGAGTTTTGCACTATACTGCGACTGCGACATCTTTGGCGAAGTTTATTACCGTAATCATGATGTGTGGAATATTTCTGCTTTTTGCAGAAATCAGAAACCTCTAGATCCATCAACTGACAGGTACGAACTCTACGAACTTAAACCACAGATAGAACGCAACCCAATATACAACGAAACTAAACATGACGTGACCCAATGACAAGCGACAAACATTTGAAACAAAGTGTTGCATGCAATAGAATAGAATTTTCAAACTTGTTTGATTTACGTTCGTGGTGATTAATCAATGTGCATTTTTGACGTGTTTGTAGAAATCAGAAACCGACAGGTCAGCCGATGGACAGGTACGAAAAAAGTACAGGCAACGTTTTGCACATAATCTCTTAGAAATGCAAAGCAAAACAAGTTGCAAATAGAAAAACAAACCAAAAACAAATTAATGCAAAAGTTTCATCTTGATCTCGATTTCGAACTCGAATTCGCAAATCACAAATCTTCAAAATCTTCAATTATCACCTTAAAAATCTACAACCACAAAATTACTCTAATAATCGCTGCACCCGTATCACAGGTATTCGGAAACGTTTATTTTTTATCTACGCATGCTCAGTTTAATTAATTATAGTTGCATAGGTTATTTAGAGAGCGGTGCATGCAACAGAATACAGAATACGAAAACATGTAAAGTACAAGAGTGGACATTGGACGTTGACAAGGTTTACAAAAAACAGACAAACATATTTTCACTACATGTCACAGTCACCTTACCACCAATTGTTACTCAGGTCACCCAGACACATATGGAACAGGAATACAACTCGATATTCAAACATTCAAACATTCAAACATTCAAAGCATACATCCACTTTTCTACTCCTTTGATCATGAATATACTTTCCAATCTTATATCTACAATATTCAATTTCGTGCTTTTCCATTTTCAATGCTTTCTTTCACTTCACTTCTATTTCAATTTCTATTTCTATTTCGCGGCTCTTGTAACTCTCGAGTTTATATCTTGAGCTTCTGAGAGCGCTCCTTTTTGATTCCCCTATTCCTCGCTTCTTCGCCTTCCAAGCTTTTCTTATCTTCTCGAACACTTCTAATGCGATTGCTTCGCTCCTTCGCTGCCTATCGATAGATTGCATGTCAATGGCATCAATACGCTAAGTGCATTCGATCTAGCAACCAGTTGACAACAAATGTCGTGCAAACTGAAAAAAAAAAGAAATCTTCAACATTCGTTGGAACTAGTTGCTCATAGATGGCGTTAGTGGTCCTTGCAGATTTGTGATAGTAAATGTTTTCAGGTATGGCGGCTATGGAATGTACGGAGGTGGTTATGGCGGCGGTTACGGCGGAGGCGGCGGTTACGGAGGCGGCGGCAGCAGCGGCTACGGCAGCTATGGCAGTTACGGAGGTTATGGCGGCGGTGGCGCCGCCCGCGGCCGCGATCCCTACTACGACAACGGCTACCGCGGCACCAGCTACCTCTACGGCCGCCCCTCGAGCACCAGCACGACGCTGAGGCCCTCCTCCGTGGACGACAACTCCGTCACCGACAGCCCCCAGCAGACGAACTCACCATCCGGCTAAATATCCAAAAGTCCCCCGAAACACACACAAAAGGTAAATTTTTGGCAACATTGCCAAAATGATAGCGAGACAAGGTTAACCTAACTTCAATGCCCCCGAAAAAAAAATGAACAACAGAAACAATAGAAGTGGCAGGTGTATTTATTTTAAATTAAGGCCAAATCTCCACACACACACACACACACACACACACAAATTTCAGCAATCTTTCTGTAGCTTAGTCATAGCGCACATCCACAGCGTGCACACAATTCCAGGGTCAGTCCGTACTCACTCTAATTGTAATGATATGTCATTGGGTAATCGCCACTCGCATTTGTATTTCAATCTTAATGGTAATAATAAGTAATTTTTAATTTATTTCCGGCTAAATCGCGCCGACAAAAGCGTCGCATGATGTCAATTGACACAAAAGATTCGAAGGCATTGCATTGCAGTCGAACACTCGTACAAACCTTTTTACAACATAATCACGTTTTTTTTTTACTTTTTACCTAATGCTATGGAAGCGATCATGACCATAAATGATGACTAATATTATTATAGCTAGGCAACATAATAGGCATATAGTTATAGTTATAGTTATAGATTGTAACATATTTCGATATTTGCGCAGAAAAAAAAATGCCTAAAAATAAAATGTCTAACTGTAAATTGTACTACAATTCACTGATATGTTGAAATCGGCAGATTATTTCAGCTTCGTTACCATTTTGCCGCGCGAGAGTGCAATGGACTTCCGTTGGGCATTCATGTTGAAAATTTCACTTCCGTGCTGAAAAGCCGGTGTGTGTGTTGTAATTCGACGTCCGGTCGTGTTTCATTAATGACAAAACTGACTCGGTTTTTTTGCTGTCTGCTGCGATGTGTTTGAAACGTTTGAATCAATGATTTAACCTCACTTTCAAAAAATTGATAAATAGATAGCAATAACGAATTGGACGCGTTCCGCGTTGAACTCTGACAAAGATCTTATTTACCATTTACGTATACTGCCTGTTTTACTATTCTCTCTTTTTTTTTTGTATGTATTAATTTGTATTACCTGCAAATATGCAAAGGATTTATTTGACATAGTTGTAATGTAGTTACATTTGGATATGTATGTTATGTACTTACTTACTAAGTGTATGATAATGTGAAATGATATTTAGAAAATTATATAAAAAGCTTAGAAAATTTATGTGATTGTTAAATGTTGATATTCTTGGAATTTGTCTTGTGGTGGAAAATAATCAATATTTACCGATCCCAAACTCCTATTTTAAGTTGAATTGAACCTTCTGATAGCCAAAGAAGCGCTCTTCAAGATGCTTCCTATTATAAAACTCTTTAGAGAAGATTAGTGCTCTAAAATAATCTTCAAATTTGGAAATGTGTCGCCCCGAAACTTCTATTTTAAGATTCATTAAACGTTTTGATATCCAAAGAGACGCTCTTTAAGAAGCATCCTATTACAATCTTCGTCTGATAATAAAAGTACTAAAAAAACCTTAAATTAAGAAATTTTAAATTATTTTGTAAAAACTGAAAATTCTCGATATGTACGGAACCCCAGCTCCTATTTAAGTTTAACCGATCATTTTCATTGCCAAATAGACGTCTTTAAGATACTTCGTCTTACAATATACTTCAGAGAAGAGAAGTGCTATAAAATAAGTTTCAAAAATTGAAATGTTAAATTATTTTGTAAATTCACAACGGAAAATGCTCGATATTTATCGAACACAAGCTCTTATTTTAAGATTCATTCAACATTTTGATAGCCAAAGAGATGCTCTTTAAGATGCTTCCTATTTTGATTCTCTTCAGAGGAGAGACGTGCTCTAAAATAACCTTCATATGTTGAAATTTTAAATTATTTTGTAAACACACAACGGTAAATGCTCCATATTTATCGAACCCAAGCTCCTACTTTAAGATTCATTAAACGATTTGGTAGCCAAAGAGACGCTCTTTAAGATATTTCATCTTACAATAGTCTTTAGAGAAGTGAAGTGCTATAAAATAATCTTCAAGAGTTAAAATTTTTAATGAATTTGTAAAAAGCAACTAAAAATTCTCGATATTTATGGAACCCTAGCTCCTATTTTAAGTTTAAGTCTTTAAGATGTATTCAATTATGATCCTCTTCAGAGAAGGTAAGTGCTATAAAATAACCTTAAAATGTATTAATTCTAAATTATTTTGAAAAACACAACTGAAAATTCTCGATATTCACGGAACCCAAGCTCCAATTTTAAATTTCACTGGACAATTTGATTGCCAAAGAGATGCTCTTTAAGATGCATCCTATTAAGATCCTCTTCAGAGAAGATAAGTGCTATAAAATAACGTTCAAATGTTGACATTTAAAACTGTTTTGTAAACACTCAACGGAAAGTGCTCGATATTTACCGAATTCAACCTCATATTTTAAGTTTCATTGAACATTTTGATAGATAAAAGGACGGTCTTCACATCCTATTACAATCTTCTTCAAACAAGAGTAGTCCACTAAAATAACCTTCAAATAACCGAAATAACATTTTGAAACCCAAATCTCGCCGTACGCCACTGGTCTTGGAAGGAAACTTGCATAAAATTCCATAACGAATGCGCTCATGTCCTTCCAGAGTCCCTCCTTTCTTCGTTCTTCCTTAAGACGCCGCAGGTCGCAATAAATCGTCGAGTTTGCGGAAAGTTTCGCTCGTTTTTCGCGCTTCGTTTTTGTGCGTTTCTTTTCCACGCGCCGGCATTTCTTTTCATACATTTTTTTTGCATTCATCTCGGAGTCAACGACAAATTTTTTGCATACCTTCAAGTGTATATTGAGTTGCCTATACTGTAGGTATAAAGAAACCGGGAACGGGCGACGCTGGAATTGAATAAAGACTTTCATAGGAAAGAACAGATTCTCGCTAATATCGTGCTTCCGGGAGGGTTGAGTACTCTCAGAATTTAATTCATTATTTCTTGAGAAGACCGCACAAGCAGGAACAGGAACAGGAACAGAAAACCGGAAGACTTCAAGTTCGCTCTGGATTCTCTGGAAATATCCTGATGATTAACAAGAACTGGGGGTGGGTAGTGGGTTGCATAATAAAATGTGTTATTATTAGTTATTAGATCAGTTTGGTAAAAACTCTTGTCTAACATACATCTAATAAATAATCACACAAACAGGTTATGGGCCCGGAGGAAGCATTCAGCAACTACCTTAAATATACTTGCTTCAGCAGACGGCTTGTTTTGGTCCTTTTTAGGTAATTTCAGTCTTAGCACTAATAAAGATTAACTTTCGGTAATTTATTAGAGTTTGAACCGCACAGTATAAATAAAATTACGTTGAATGGAAAATGCCGTGCCTTTGTGTCCTCGATGAAACAAGCAGGTGGAGAGTTTGATGGCGACGCGGACTGTGAAGGCAGCAAGGACGCAAGGCATGCCTATTTATAATGCGTATAATGCGCCTACTTCGGGCGGTGGCGGCGGGACGAAAAGAAACCGACCAAGTTAAGAGCCGCGCTTCGACCGCCGCCTCCGCCAAGCAGCAAATTAACTTTTATTCTTCCGCAGGACGGAATATCAAATAAGGGTACATAATAATGTTCCTTCTCCTTTCCCCTTTCCTGCCCCTCAGTTCCGAGTCTCGTATAAATCTACTTCGCCACGATCCACCACAAAGAAGGGAAACCCTGCATTTGCTTCATTTGCGCCAAGAAGCCAAAAAGAACGGAAGCATGATATCATTTCAATATGTTCGGAACTGAAAGGCTTAAGTTTTATTTTAATGGCAGTTGCCTGGCGATGACAGACGTTGTGAAGATAACTTTAAACTTGTCATTTTTCTTGTCGTCCTCTCCTTTTCATTGGCATTTGTTTGCGTCTGATGTCTGATGTCTGATGTTTTCATCCTCACTGGGGTTTAACGCTGTGTCGGAATTAATTTTACGCTTCGCCTGCGAGCGACACACTTTGCCGCCGTCCTCCATCCTCGGTTCGTCGGAAAAGTAAACAGTGAGTCCTCCACGACACAATGCCCCGGACGTAAGTTGCTAAATTTTTCCACGACCGCCGCTTGTCGTTGTCTTTAAAGTTTAAAGCCTCCTCTCGCCGACGCAGACAATACGAGCACTAAAAAAGAAAACGCTCGCGCTTTTTGCCTTCACTTATAGAAAACAACGGCAACACTGCAAGGCGCCTGCAAACGCTGCAACCCCAAAACCTAAAAGGATTAGAAAGTCAAAGCGCAGCAAGACGGAGTATAAATCAAACTAGCAAACAAATTCGCAGGCTTTTGGGCGTCCGGACATTTTGCACATTTAAATTTATATCGGGCGCTTTTGTATCGCTTTTAATCTTGCTTCAATTTCCGCCCGAGCCGCTCGCGTTCTGTGTTATTTAATCAACTCGCTTTCATTGTTGGCGTATTCAGTGAAATTGCACGCCGGCACGCTTTTCGAATGCGTTCGAATGCGTTCGGAGCGTTCGTGTTCGTTTTTGAATGCGCCACTGCAACAATAAGAAGTTCAAGTTGGCTAACGCAAAAGTTAGAACTTTGTGTGCGCTATGGTACGACTTGAAGTTTTTACTGCCTTGCTCTGCTCGTTTTGGCTTGCGTTGCCACCCCCCGAGCTGTTAATGTTCCTGCACTTCGATCGCGATGCATTACACGACGTTCACACTCTTGTCCAGCAAAGTTTTTACCGCGATTCGCCTCGCGACATCTCGTTATACACAAACACAACAGCTTTTCGTTATTGGAGGTTGGAATTGATAGAAAATATTAAACTCCTCAGGACATGATACAAAACACAATAGTTAGGATTTCGGGTATTACTTTTATGCTGACATTCGATGGGAAATCCTCCATATTTTAGGAACGCGTGCTCTTTTTTTAAATATCTTTGCGCATTGTAATTGGCAAGAAGACAATCTTTAAGAAGCATCCTGTTCTACCCCATTTAGCACCCTGAAAGCGCCTTAAAATCCCCTTTGAAATCTTGGCGAATTGGCAAATTGGCCAATTATTTCTATATTTTGACGACATTCGCCGGTATATCATTAATATTTTCTGAACGCGTGCTCCTATTTTCATTCATACGAATTCTGATAGGCAAGAATACGCTCTTTAAGGTATACCTCATCCCAAACACCCCATTACTCGGGAAGTGGCTTTAAAATAACTCTGAACTTTTGGCAATATATTTCTATATTTTGACGACATTTGACGAAAAAAACCTTCATATTTTCTGAACGCGTGCTTCTATTTGCAATATTTCTGAGGATTCTGATTGGCAAGACGACGCACTTTAGGATGCATCCTGTCCCAATCCATTCAGCGCCGCGGAAGTGCAAAAAAATCAAATTTAAAAATTAAGAATTTAAAAATTTGGCGAATTCTTTCAATATTTTAGGGAATTTCGACTGAAAATCCATTATATCATTGCTGATTCTAATAGCCCGCTCGTTTTAATGAATCCCGTCCCAACCCTCTCAGGACACCGGAAATGCCTTAAAATCTAATTTAAACATTTTCTGGATAATTTCTATATTTTGTTTCATATTTCCAGAATGCGAGCTCTTTCTGTAAGTATCTTTGCGGATTCTGATAGGCAAGAAGACGCTCCTTAAAATGCACCCCGTCCCAAACTCCTCAGGACATGGGAAGTGGCTTAAAATCAATTTTTAACTATTGGCGATTAATTGCAATATTTTTTTGAAACTCGTTCTTTTATATTTTCTTTCGTAAATTTTAGCATATTTATGAAGCTGGTGATATTTTAAATTCAATGAATTGTTGTACTGCTATTACTTTGTATTATTGTATTGTTCTGAAATCATTGTTCTGAAAAGTTTATTATTTGAAATTGAATATCAAGCATCGGTCGCCGCTCATGGAACGAAAAAAGATTTCAAAATAATTTTTGTCGTCCGTTAAAAAATTGGAAAGAGTCACTTCGATTATTTTGTCAAAGATGGCACTGTTGTATTTCTTCAAGAGGTTAGTCGCAAATCGGAAATATAAGTACGAAATCCGGTGGCTGGGGCTGTCAGTTTCAGACGATGGCCTCTGGCCGAAACATGTTAACTCAATACACAAAACTGTATCCATACACGAGTTAAATAAAAAATATATTATCATACATGGATTACGAAAACAAGAACACTAAATTATATGTTTTAATCTCATAATATTTTAAATTCATTAAATTGTTGTATTGTTATTACTTTATATTGTACTATAATCTGCTTTAAATAGTTGATAATTTAAAATGTAATATCAGCCGTCACTAATGGAACTTAGTGTTGAAAAATAAATTTCAAAATTATTTTAGTTGTCCGTGAAAAATTGGAAAATTTTAGTTCGAATATTTTCCCAAAGATGGCACAACTTGTATTTCTTGATGAGCTTGGTCGCAAATCGGAAATATAAGTACGAAATCCGGTGGCTGAGACGCAGTC
>JARJDQ010023320.1:0-15739 GCA_030264215.1 Geostiba sp. GC000077
TGTAAATTACTTCATTACCGCATCAATGTGCATATTGATTGTATCCACGCGGATGATGCGCAATCCGAATTCGATACAAATTCCCATCTCGTCCCGAGTCGTGTGGTCAGTCGATAATGCAATTTCGCCGTGCGCTTTCGCAATTTCGCAGGACTCACTCACAGGATTACAATATCGCAATGGCAGTAGGGCCTTCGTCCTCTTATGCTTCAAACATACCTAATGATAGCTCTTCGCTCCTTATTTATACGCCAATGCAGCACTTTCAACAGGGTCATTTTCTGAGCGCGCCTGCAGCCTGCAGGATTCTGCAGGATAACGCTAAACTTTGATTGAGGAAAGTTCACCAACGCTCGTAAATTATAAATAAGTTGCAAAATTAATTACAGCACAATCAATCCATCATCGCGTGCACTGGAAATAATTACCTTAGTCCCCGCCCACTCCACCCCCACCCAATTCAAGGTAATCCCATTATAATAAGCCCCACCCACAAATTGGGCGGAGCTCCTGGCAAACAACTTGCAGCTTTTGTGTGTTCTCTCGCCACTTTTGCATTGATTTGTGTTCTGCATGTAATGCCAAAATAACAATACCAATTTTGGTGTGCCTCGTCCTTTCCTAATTGCGAAAGGATCACGCGTGCCGATTACGTACTGAATGCGCCGACGTTGCCGCTTGTTTAAACCGAGCGTATCGAAGGCATTAATAGAGGGGGCAAATTTCAGACGCTAGGACTCACGCACGAAAAGGATAATAATGCCGCGGTGTGATGCCTCTACCACCGTCGGCCCGTATCGAAAAATAATTAATGAACTTTATCAGGAGCGCCGCCGCTCGGTTTTGTCGGCTTACCGAGTTTTAAATTATAACACCACCGCGCCGATAAAGGATCAGGATAACAATTAAGCAATGTTAATAAATCAACAGACCAACCACCAGGAAATTAATAAATTACTTGCATTTACAATCAACACAAAAGTGAAAACTTGCTCTCAGAGTAGCTTGGATTAAGGACGAAATGGTTAAATGTTAATTCTACATTTAAATTTAATGCTGCGGAGGAGGGCAAAGATTTACGTGACGTGTCGCGTAGTGTTTAAATGTTTAAATGCAGACAAGGAAGATCCTGGGGCGTCTCAAGGATGGCGAGGTTGGAGGTAGTGGATGGCGGAAGACAAAAGCAAGTCGTGTAAACAATGCCACAATGGCGGCGGACAGCACTGCGAGCGCCCGGATAATTAGCGTAAATCATGACGTCCTTAAGGACTAGAGGACTCCGACGGCGAGTCGCGCGTCTCAGGCGTCGCACGTAAATCCAAAAATTTGCATTTTTAACGCAAATGGAAAATAATGCGAAATAATGGTGAATTTATTCCCGTCCGCAGGACCCTCAAGGACATTAAAACAGGACTTGAACCCGCATTAAATTTATATGCATTTCTTGGAGCAATGGCAAGAAACAAAGGAAGGTGAGGATTACTTGGGAACCTTAAAAAACATTAACTTACGAATTCAATGAATATTCAATATTGAAGCAATATTGTAATATAAATATTTGCTAGATTTGATGTTGATACTATATTGTGTTACATTTTAAATGCAATAATGTTGCAATTAACATAAAAATCATCATGAAAAGACTATAATGTTTATTTATATTTTCTCCTAATAATGTTTCAATATTGAAGCAATATTGCAATATTATAAAAGTTTACTCCAGATTTGGTCTTGATACAATATTTACATTTCAAATAAAATTATATGACAATTATCATAAATCACTATAAAAATATTAATTTTGCTTTTGTAGTTTCTTAATCTTGTTTTAATATTATTCAATAATATTGTACTTCTTCTTATCTGGTAGGCGGAGCAATACATAACCAAAAATCATAGTTTTCAAAACAAAGTCAAGAAAAAAAAGAGAGTGATTTTTTTTGTGATCCATAAAAGCATGAACTTATGAATGTTTTTTTTTTCAATATTGAAGCAATATTGATATATTATAACAGTTTACTAAATTAGATGTTGATACAATATTGTTTTACATTTTAAATACAATAATATTGCACTTAATATAAATCATCATAAAAATAGCATTTTATGTTTTATATTTTCTCAATGTTGTTTCAATATTTTTTCAACAATTAATTCTATTATACTTCTATTTAGCTTGTGGTCAACACAATAATATTCAAGCAATATTGTAAAATTATATTTCTACAATATTATATTATAAGTACAACTATTGTAGCTCTCAAAATAAAAATACAAAATGTTGATTTATAGTTCTTCAAACTTGTTTTAATATACATAGTTCATTTGTCCGTTCCAAATGTTATTAGTTCCCAAAGTTAAGGAATAATAAGCAAATGGATAACTTCGTATAAATTATCCGGAACGGCATTACTTAAAGTCGCAGTCGAAGCTAATTTATGCAAATTCCAATATTGCAAACGCATGTCATGTTTGGTATCCGCAAACAACTACCGCCCCTCCCGAGCAGGACGAAAGCAAGTTGTACGCCGTGCGGAATCCTTGTACATCCCTTTTGCGAACAAATCTCTCGCATCAATATAGATTTGAGTACATAACTACATATGCATGGATAAATAAAACAAAATTAGATGAATATACATAGCTGGTGGCAACAAGTGTGCGTCGCGCTCCGAATTCCTCCACCAGCGCACATCCTCGTTGCAATGGCGGCGTCAGGATAACGCCCGGGATAACACAAGGATAACGAAAGGAAACGCACATCGAACGGGGCGCAAATCTCCTGAGCCGTTTGCGCTCAGTCCGCAATGTTCAGCGCTCGCAAGTATGCGCACGCCGGCGCTTCAAGGACTACAAGGACGACAACATGAGAAAATAAGGCGCGACGGGGATCAAATCCTAATCATAAACCTATTAGCTTCGTGTTTAGCCTTAACTGGGTGAAAACCCGTTGGATGTTATTAGAATTTAAGGTGTGTCATTGGTATTGTCGCAGGACGAAAACATCGTTATGCTTGAAATTTTATGATTTGTATTAAATTGCCTTCAAAATTAAAATCTTGTAATTTTTATTTTTTACGATGCGACAATTCCAATGTGTTGCATGCTAAATAATGTTCGCATGATTATATTTGTACTACGCGTTGATCCCGTGTCTTTCAGGTAGTCTTGATTAAATAACGACTCCTCGTCCTTTTATCTTGCGCAATGTTAGTGTGTGTGTGCGCGGGGTGCGGCAATTACGCGAATTTGCATTGCAAAGCTCACCGAACACTACCATGCTTTTTATTTCGCGATCTTTCGCTTTCGAGCGCGGCATAAGTTCAGAAACTATTCCCACTTGGGCTTTACTCACTTACACTTGAAAATTGAAATTTTTACTTTCCGCCCTGCCCGATTATACATTCAAATTCGAATTGTCAAACACGCCCTCGCGTGAATTCGTTCGCGAATTATTCAAATCGCGACTTGCACTCCTTTGCCAGGGCCAGAACGACGCAGCGCCGAGGAAAGTAAGTGGTGAATGTGTTTGTATTTTGTATTCACCACCGCCACCCACCACCCCCCAAGCCGCCTCCAGCGCTCCGCTCACCTTTTCGTTGGAATTTTCGGTGTTATTAAATATATGAAGTATTAATGAAATATAGATGAGACGCGTTGCAATGGGGCTTTGAAAGACATCCATCATGGAGGCGTGCATATATTAATTTCGAAAACCCTTTGCATCATTTTCTCTCCTCTCACCATCTAATGCAGTTACAAATGCATTCGCAATAACTTCTAGTGTGAATAATTGCATTGGCACCAACGATATATTCTTAAATGCAGTTTATTATTACATATGCTCCGCCCACTTCATATAGTCGAAAGAGTCGGAGTGGGCGGAGCTTAATATAACTTTAAATTAGAATAACAGTCAATATTTTGTTTGTCATGGATTAAAAACAAAAGTAATGAATGGAGCGACAGTGCAAATGTTTGATAACCTGGTGTCGAGTCGCGTAATCAAATTATCCTCGAAAGCGCGCGCGGTGGGCGAAAGAGAGATGGCAAGGTCCTTCAGTCGACAAATTCGATGATGAATAATTTGCGGACGGCAAGTTAGACTAACCGGATTATCTCGCGCGCCTGGTGTCATTACACCACGGGCGGAAATTAAGTCGCCATTAAACGCAGCCAACCTCCACATAATCTCAACTCGCCGAACCTAACCTAACGCTTTAAATTTTTCGCGCGCGCACGTGCAAGATTTACAGCGCCTGATACCAGCCACCATCGCGCCCCAAGCGAAAGTAATAGGAAATCTCAACCACCCCCTCTTCCAGTGCCAGAGTGTGGCACGAGACAGACAGGATGTCTGTATGTCAAGGTGCGCAAAAAAGGGATCCAGGCGTAAAACACGAAATAAAACCGACGTGAACGGACATGAAAACGAGCCAAGACAGAAGACGAAAATAAATAAAAGAAACGAACTGCGTCCATTGTAGGAAAGAATAAAGGATACAGGTTTTTGTTTTATTGTCCTGCGTCCCGTGCAGTGCGCAGATTATCGTAAACGTCATTTCGAATCATCTTGTGTACAGCTGCGCTCAACAGACGGCTAAACACAACAGCAGTTTATTCTAACCTCAAAACTCGATACAATGATGCACAATTTCACGCTTTGTTGGGCTAAACAAGCGCAGCTCAAACACGCATGCAACGCATCAATGACGCGTTTGTTTTCGAATGGATTGGGCAAAAATGGCAACAGGGCAAACATGGCGCCAATTAACTGGCGCTGCGCAGTTAGTCAATGGCGACGCATTATTTCTACCCCAACGCGCTGGAAATTAAATTTACATGCTTAAAACGGTACCTAATGGCCGATAATTGGGATAATAAATAGCGCGCATGGCGTGTACGTCATATCCAATATACAGTGCGTCCGTTGTGTTGGTTAGCGTTCTGTTGGCGCCGTGCGCTAGGAATGGTATATGAATTGCACCCCCGACGTCGCTCGTCATTAGTTAATTGGCAGAGTCGAGTGTCTGAGTTTTCCAGGTTTTTCCAGCGATGGCCTTTCAATTTGCGAATGGGTACACACGCCTTCGCATCGATTTGTACGCCTCCATCGTTATCGATAATTAATTTATTGTAAAAGAGAAATATACAGTGTGTTCAAATTTCTTTCATATACAGTATGCTTTTTCAATTGCGTTAGTTCTAAATTTTATAGTTAAAATGATTTTCTAACTTAAACTTGCGTCGACATCATTAACTGATGCTCGCAATTAGAATAATTGTGAGAGTGGAGGCGGCTGTGGGGGCGGCCAGGAGAGACATGTAATCACGTCGACGTTTAATGTTTAATGTTTAATGTTCAACGGCGGCGCAACGCTCATAAAACTCGCGAAGGCAATTAGACAAAGTCTCTCAGCCGCCCCCCTCCTTCCCCAGCCCGCCAGCCCCCAATGAATGCCCTGAATATTACGAATGCTCATTCAACAAGTTCACTGCGCTGCGCCAGCTGAATTAGGAAATTCAGATATGTATTAAGTTTATAATTTTCTTATGTATGTGGGGGTGGGGGTGGGGAGCGGCGGCCCAGCTTCGTTTTAATTAGATAAGTTACAAATTAACCATCGCCTTTGAAGTGGCATCGCATTTGATAGAATGTCGAGGTGCATGCTTTATGAAATTAACCAGATGCTTTTCTGAAGCTTTTCCAACAAGGATAATGAACACACTGTATGTGAATTTATGATGCGCATCAATATTTATCCATTTAAATTGGCATGTCTCCATACAATAAATGTTTGTTGCGTAAATGTGATAGTTTGCTCTCCAGGGGTGGCGTTTGGTGGAGGTGCCGGGAAAGCTCCGTGGGAATTGCCACCCCTAAGTGCATATCGCACTTTGCCCGCGTGCGCGGGCAGGTTTGCAGCAGCCGGAGAGCAGAGAGATAAATTCATGGCCTCCTAAACCAATCGCGCGTCGTCCTCGTCCTTTTCGACACATTCGTCCTGCGGCGTTAAATTACGATGACGGCGCAAATGTTCCGTGCGCCACTGCCGCCGCCGACGACGGCGAGTAATTGTGGTGAGTTTTATTTATCGCCCCGGCATCGATACCCAGTCGTCCTCTGCGAAGGACGAAAAGGCGACATGCGTCGCCGTCGGGCGCAAAAAATGAATAATGTTGCAATTTTTCCGCATGCCAGCAGGCGGAAAAATTAAATCATCCAAACACAACCAGAGCACCACTGAGCGGAAAATGGAGGTGAAGAAGAACATAAAAAAGGACAAAACTGACAGCTGGGCATTTGTCACAATTTGACACATATGTGGAAAATTTGTGCTTTTAAACTTAACGCAGGATTATAAGTTGTTATTTTCCGCTCCTGCACGTTTTCCTTGGGGATCCTTGGGGTTAAGGATCGACACAAATTTTTTTCGTTTCGGAACTCGATCGTCTTATTGCATTGGGAAAATTCCATTTATTCGCTAAGATATTTGCATGAAAAATGTCCTAGGATGTAAATATCCTGCTGCGTTGACAAGTTGAGGCTATAAATATTTTTCATAAGTAGCTATTTTTTCATATGAAAATATCGCACATTACCATGAAACTAGTCGTAAAAGGAAGAGAAATGTATATTAAATGTAATAAGTTCCAACATACCATGTGTTCGATATCCAAGATTAAAAACGGAATCGATTTTATTTTCATTTTCCTTTTCCTCTTTAAATAATGATATCCTTTGTAAGCGAACGTGACATGTTTTGACATGTATATCTCCGCCCTCTGTGCTGTATACACAGTGTGCTCCTGCGGGCACACAGGATCGGCAGTATGATCAAATTCAGGACGAAGACACAGTCGAGCACGTTTCGATATGCACGAGTGCAGTTTCACAGAAGCGCATGGAATTTTTCCTGCTACGTCGAATTTTAATTAAATTTCACTCCATTATCCTGGCTAGATTGTTCTGGATTTACGAAGGATATGCTTTTGACATTTATAAAATTATGTTTAGTGTCGTAGTGAGTGCGGAAAAAATAACTTTATACGATGCAATTTTTATGAACATAAATTGCCAGGAAACAGGATTACAAGGACAATGGATAATCATAAAAAGGATGCAATATACCGGGTGTCCCAAGTTAAATTCGAATATCTGTTTTGTATAGAGAAACTGTGAATTTTAATTTTGTCAATAAAAGTTGTGAATAATTTAGAGGCGCACAACTTATTTTCATCCATACTGGGTGCTACACAAAGCAGATATTACAAAAAATAACATTTTCTTAAATGGAATGATATACTTTTCAAATGATATTAAGATGTATTTCTCAATTCTAAACAACTTACAGATTTTATCTGTCAGCTTTCGAAATATTTCAAGTTTTATTTAAAAAATAACGTTTGAACTCACTAACAGAAAAAAATTAAAAAACGTTGATGAGAAAGATATTTAGAATTGAAAAGTACATATTAAATATCATTTCAAAAGTATATCATTCCATTTAAGAAAATGTTCCCTCTGGGTGCTACACAAACACCCAGTAGAGTTGAAAATAATTTTAAGTTGTGTTAAATTCACAGTATTTCTATACATAACAGAGGTTCAAATTTAACTTGGGAACACCCGGTATTGCAACATATTTAGAAATTGTTTCTTTGAAGTCGAGAGTGGGAGAAGAAAGTTCAGGATTGTAACATAGTCCAATAAATGTACTCATAATTAATTCGTCCTTTTTGTAGGTGGTCGTTAAATTTAGCGGTGCGGAAGCGCAAAAGTCACAAATGATTGCTTTTCTTGAAGGATGCGGTACAGGACGAAGACAGGCGTTCACTTTGGTTTTGCGGACTCGAGTGCAATCCCCTTTTATTGGGAATTGGCGCACTTAGACCCCTTGGGCCCATTGTGCGTTCACCTTACTTTACGACTGTTTCAAAATTTACTTTTAGTATGAACTTTAATTACCATAGGAGTTTATTTAAAAAAATGACGAAAAAGGACGAAAAAGGACGAAAAAGGACGACTATTTAACTCAACCGGACTTGTAGTTTAATTAAATAACTTAACGTTTCACAAGTGCTTAGGGTTAATTTAAAATGGTGTGCGGTTTGTTGCAGGATATCAGACCGTCGTCGTTGCTGGAGTCCTGGAGGGTGTTCCGGTGTGAAAATTAACGATGACCACCGCCGGGAGCAACATCCGCCGGCCGGCACACCACCGGACGTTGATTTTTCTGCTCCTGCTTGCGCTATTCAACGAATTTCCGCGCTGCGCGTCCTTTGAGCGGACAGCTTCAAGGACCACGACAAAACAAACCAATAACAAGGCGGACATCAAAGCGCCACGCGGGCGACACAACACCATTATAGATGGGATTTATACCGATAGTATCGCTGCCAACGAGGACTCAGCGAAGTCACGCAGGACAATCCTGCCAACTCGTCCTTACGAACACAATACGCAAGAAACGCAAAGATCGCAAACAACTTCCAAATCTCAAACGCAAAAATCAAGAACCTCACAATTAATATCGCCCTTATCGTCCTTGAAGGACCTTCGTCCTGCAGGAGCTGAATCGGCACATTTTTCATTAATCACGGTCACCAGCCACCCGATTGCGGAATTAATCGACCAGTCGACGATAATGACAGCGAGTCCTGGCGAACAGGACGCCATCGGCAGGATTGCCACGGGTCGCAGGACTCGAATCAAGGCGAGCATAATTAAACGACGCCGCCGGAGGCGCGACAGCCACGCCACAATGCCGCCAGAAAATTTAGATGTAGATGCGACCGCCGAAGTCCTGCCGCAGGATAACAGGACGAACAGGACGCGCCGGAACAGCAGCGATGCTGCGTTCCCCGCGCACCCAACAAGTGTCCCTCCGCGTAATGCGGAACGTGCGGGGAATTTTTCGCCCACAGGACAACCATTAAACAAGGATCCTGCAAATCCTGCGGGATCTCACACGAATCCCACCGAATTTGGGACACAACAGGTGAAAACTTTAAATTACTCTTAAATATATGAAAGTTTTTTTTTCTCCCCTCACCATAATCATTTGTTATCCTTAGGATCCTTAGGATCCTGCACAGTATATTTTCCAGATGTCATGTTTAATTACAATGTATTTTTAGGGCGTAACTACTCTGCCGACAACAATACAAATGAGAAATCTTACGAAGAAATCTTCGCTGGAAAGGACGACTTTAAGGACCACACTGAAGCCAGCTTCAAGGACAACGCTACATATGACCATTCCGAGCCTAGAGGTGGCGACCATGTCGACAAGGACAAGTCGCGCAAGTTTCCCAACTAAGCCTAGCGTAATCCTTACGCCAACGCCGGCAAGGACCACCAGGACTACGCCAAGGATAACCACGCCAACAATGGGGATGACAATGCAACTGAATACTTTGCATCATCTCGAACGCATCACTATTCCACCAACAATAGGTAGGGATTGTTAAAAGTTTTAGTCCTTTTAGTCCTGGATTATCCATTAAAACATAACCTAATATAAATGCTTCTAGATCCAAAGCTTTTAACCACATTAGAGTCGTTAACGTCTCGTCCTCGTGCAGCGGAGGAGAATCAATTGGGTTTTCCATGGCCGGTGAAAAAGGAGGCGGTGATGGAGGGCGACATCGTCCTTGGAGGACTCATGATGGTGCACGAACGCGAGGACTCCATCACCTGCGGTCCGGTGATGCCGCAGGGCGGTATTCAAGCACTCGAAGCGATGTTGTACACGTTGGACAAGCTCAATGATCCTGTGCAAGGACAACTCCTTCCGAACATTACGCTCGGCGCACATATCCTCGACGATTGTGATAAGGATACCTACGGATTGGAGATGGCCGTTGATTTCATCAAAGGTTAGTTCTTTTTTATATATTTTTTTACACCTTGAACACATTGTATATTGAAATTTTAAAATTTCTGTAAATACGATTTTCACGTATTTCTGGTGTTTTTGACGCATTATAGTTTTGTGGGATTATTTCTAGGTGTCACTGCGAACACACTGTATATAGTATGTATTCTGCACGTAATATCGCATTTGATTTACGTCGACATGTCGGCTTGGTGGCGTCGCGCGCTCAATTAAATAATTCGCGTCTGCTTTATCTCGACCCGCACAGCCACGCATCGTGGCGGCGGCGCCGGCGGTTCGGGGGCGGCATGTGTGTGCCAGTAATCCGCCGCACTAATAGTAAACTAATGCTGTTTGCCGCCTAACGCACATCCGTTCCGATAGAAATTTTAGCCGAAGCGACTAATAGAAACTCGGCCAACGGAGGCGGCGGCAATGGGGGGCGGCAAATGTGCAGGTTGCAAATTTGCTAACGCAATTGAAACAAACTTTCCTCCACAGAGCGTAAACAAAGGCATTTTATCCGCCATCAAAACCATCGTAATACATTGCCCACTCAAAGGATAACCAAACGTATATACAGTGTGTCCTTAGGTAAATAGGTAAATATATTTTAAAAAATTAAAAATAAGTAATAATTACTTACATTTGTAGGATAAAAAATATTTTTCTAAATTTTATTAGCGACTTGCGAAAAAAAAATGATGAAAAAGGACTAAAAGGACGAGAACTATTGGCAAACATAAAAAAATTCCTATTTCAGTAATCGAAAAAAGTTATCCAGTAATTCACTCCATGATAAGTGTTAAATATATCCTTCGATAATCCTTCGTCAAGGATACAAAAACACCGGCTTTGAGGGACTATTCGCTATTTCATTGGTTTAGTTTGCGATTGCCGCACATTATTTACAAGTTTGACAAACACACACAATGTACACGAACATCGGATACATCCTGTTTCGTCCTGCAGCGTCCTATCGGCGAACGGCGTCGCGCACATCAGTTGATCGATTCGCTATTAAACACTCCCCAACTTTGCCGCAGCAGGACGAGCTTGAAGGGCTATTCCAACAAAACAGAATTGAAGCAGGACGAAACACGATGGCAGAACAACCATCGACTAAGTTAAACCACGCAGATTGGAACACTAGTGACAAAAACCGTCGATAACGACGCGACGCCAAAATCAAATACAAATCCTGCGCAAGATGAATTGATCCTTGATTTACTACCAACTTGAAATAGAGAGGAGGAATTTAATCATATAAATAGGCGAATATCCCAGATATCAAACACGTTCCAAAAACCTTCAACAATGACGTGAATGTTGATTGGCGTTGATTTGGGCCCAGAACCTGTTGATTACATCTACAATCCAAATAAAACAATTTAAATCATTATTAAACTCATCTGCCAAGCAGAAAAAAAAAACAAAAAAGTATCCTAATTAAAACTGACGCAATCATTCCATCCCAAGTTCCTGCCTTGTTATTACACTCTGCCCCTAACGAATTTCCTTTGTGTCGAGTCCTTATTGCCTAATGTAATTGTTCCGCGTAGTCGTATTTGTGCGTCGCTTGATATTTTCGTGTATTTTTTTATCAACGAGTTTTATTTCTGGCTGGCGCGCTCAGCCCAAGCGTTTCATTCAATGTTCACTCATGCCAGACAGGCTGGAATATCCTGGCGCATCCTGCAATCCTGCCATCTCGCCCCGCATTTTGAATGCTGCGGCTTTATTAGCAACAACCGGCGCGGCGCATACCGCACAGAAAAAAATATACTGAGCGAATGGCTAATGTCGAGTTTTATGAACCATGCGGCGTCGCGGCGATTTTATTATCGTACTCGTCCTTTCTATGTATATTCCTATCCCTTGAACGATTCTTTTTTGTGTTTTGCTTTTTAAGTGTTGCATAAACTTGTTTTTTTTTTCTAAAATTTGCAAAATAATTACATCTCGAATTTATGCAAGTGCGATATAATACAAGAAATATGTGTTTGGCAGAACTAATTCCCAAAAAGGTTGGGATTGATTTTTTTTAGTTCGTTGATTGAATTTCTTTAACATATTAAAAGTCAGGAAAAATCTAAACACGGCTTGTCAAATAGATAAGTTCAGTCTTCTCCCGGCGCCTCCACCATATCGAATTGCCAAAGGGGCGGAATATCAAATCGAAACATAACCAATGTTTTTTTCTTTACTATTTTACTATTATCTATTATCAACAGCTATAGGCCGTTTGACCTTAGTTTTCAAGATATCGTTCTTTTAGGTTTGCTTTTAGCAACAACATGATTTATTTTACTAAACGCTCAATAACTCAACCGTGAAAACAACCACATTTATGGAATTAACATCATTGGAAAGAGCGTGAAATTTTCCCCAATTATATGTATTTCGTAATGCATTTAAGATGCAACAACAATTAAATACATACCGCTCATTGGCATGAGAAACAAAAATGTATTTTGAAAAAAAGTTGGCCATTTTTCAAAGAGCAATAACTCATAAACTTATGACGATAAAATTATATTTTTATCGTCATAAGTTGGCAAATTTTATGCCCTTTCCATCGATGCTATTGCATGTTCATAAAGTTAACAAACTCATTACGTAATCAACAAATGTATCACCAAAGGCATGTTTGTGGAGGCGCCGGGAGATAAATGTGTTTCTCCATTTCAAACTTTGTGCTAGAAAAAATGATACTATCAACGAACTAAAAAATTCAAACCCCGTCTTTGTGGGAATTAGTTCCGCCAATAAACCTATTTCTCCTGTTCTAATAACGCACACCAGCAGGAAGCATACCATTCATTATGCGCATGCGTAAACTAGTATAATAAACATAAAATTGCAGCGAGGCCGCAAGCGATGATGGAAATGATTCAATTCGTAATTAGACAACGTCGCTGCTTTTATGAAAATCCATAAACTTTTATATCCACGCTTAAGGCGGAAGCCCGAATCGAGACGTCGAGATAAAGATAAAGATAAAGATGATCTTTATGAAGATGGCGGCGCGAAGGCGAAGGCGTGCGCTAGTGACGTGTAAAAATAACAAAAACAAGCGAAGCGCAGAAGGGAACAAATGACGGCGCGGTGCTATGAAAAACAATAAAACCCACACGCACTGATGGTGTGTATATGCAAACATACGACGGTCGGAGGCGGCGCGGCGCACGCCGCACGCAAAATGAATTAAATTAAAACATGAATGTTACGATTACGCAATAAAAATGAATGTAAAAATGATAAAATGAACATAAATGAGAAAGAATTCAGAGTCAAAGCCCACGAGGCAAAAAAAGTTATAGGAGTATCTTGACATGTGCTGACATCTAGCAGTGAATAGGACTACAATATTAAGTATAGAGAAGGAAATGACTCTGATACTGTACCATATTCTTAAAAAAAATGTTCCTAGAAATGATACCTCTTGATGGTATAAGTTAATAAAAATTAGGATCATATTTTGTTTGCTATGCGCAGCCCAACGTTGTGTTCCCCGCAGGCGATGCTAGACATAAGCTTTGCAGGGCAGGTTCAGATGGTGAGGGGTTCAATTTCAATTTCTCCCCTTTTGCTTTGCTATCTAGTTATCCACTGCTCGGCTACATGCATGTTTGCATTGGCTCTATGTCAGTCACGTTTACGAAATAATATGAGTGAGAAGTTCACCCAGCGGGCAAACACTGACACATTCAGCCACATTCTGCTATCTACCCTGTTCTATTGCCCTAGCAGCCCTAGTCTAGTTCCTAGTGTTTTGCTGGTGTTTTCGACACATTCTGCTACACTTGCACTACACACTTTTGCCGCACATCGCTTTCATTTCCTGCCCGCTGATATTGTACCAGCGCTTTTTCCCGTTGGCGCTATTTTTTCGCCGACGCTGAACGGCTGAACGCGTTCGCATAAACAACGTATCATTGCTTCGAATGCGAAGCTAACGAGGGTTTACGATTACAACCGGAAATGAAAAACGCTACCGAAACGCAAACAATACTGATGGGGAAATTTTGTTTTTGGTTCAAAACTCAAAGAGAATGTGAAAGAAAAGCACAAAGCACACGAATAGAAAAAGACATGTGAAAAACGTAGCTAGAGTTATTGAAAAGAGGCTGAAAACAATAGATTACACGTCAAGATAAGAAGAATCGTGAGAAATATAGATGTTTGTGGTTGTGGTAGAAAAGCAGCTATAATTCATTACGAAACAATAAAGTTTTGTGTGGTGAATGAATGCTTGGTTGGTCCATGTTGCGCCATCTAGTTGCGAAGCGGTGAATCTCGACCGGTCGCAGTATTGATTTTGCTTTCAGAGAGGTTTTTCGCGGTGCTGATGTTGTCACGGTTGTGTTGACTGCTTGATCAGTGCTGTCATCAAACGACAACATCCCAAACTAAAAGCATATATACTAAAGTTGTACAATACAGGTTAAAATGGTTAAATATTTGTAACAATCCTGATGCCTTGTTGATTTTACCTGCTTGTTGTGGTTGAAAACTACAACCGGTCATTTCATCAACCTAATTAGCATGTAATAACGAATCAAAGAAGTCAAGAGAAACTCAAACTTCAAAACGCAAATGCGAAGGATTTATCGACAAACATATTAAATATTCGAATGCTTATCGAAGCAAAATCGTCAAACGTAATTTCTATACTATTTGGTATTAATTACGCACAATTGCTCCAGCATATTCAGCTTTCACATTATTATTTAATTTTTGGTATTTTGGTGTTTGGGAATTAAATCGATGCTTCGATGCTGGGATTTACTGAATTGCATCGTCAGCCATCTTGTGAATGCAGCTGGCAATCATTTTCCAATATCGCAACACAATTGGGTAGATTTAACAACCGCATCGGTATGTGTCATCGTTCATAATGCACAATGCACAAAGCACAAATAATCCTGAAATTATTTATACTCAGCACATTGAAAAGATTTTAATTAAAACAATGCATTTAAATCGATTGAATTTGATTGGTATGCATTTGTTCGTGAATATTCATCATGTACATCTGTAAATCAGATGTAAATTGCGTTGAACTGGGCAAATATTTATTGCTCCCAACTGGAACTTCCAAGGACGTTCCAGGCGCCAACTGACAAATTGTGAATTGTGAATGCGCACGGCGCGCACTATTCCGGCATTCGTAATCCAACAACGGGCTTCACGGGGCGTGATAATGACATTTATTACGTCTCAAAATCCACTTAAACGCGTTTAAATGCGCTGCGAGGTGCCGGCTCTAATGGTAACAATGATCGTCGTCCATTCTCCGACGGCGAAAGTTGAAAACTTCTAGATGAATTCCAACGAGGACACGTGCAAATAACGACGTCCACGTTGCGCTAATAATCACCGTGATAATCGCTGCTCAACATTTATATAGTTGAACTTTTCATTGTATGTAATATTTTAATATTCAAAATATTTCAGTGGAACATTTTCCAATTTAGTTTACAGTTATGCTTTCCATGAATAGGTGCGTTTGGCTGATATTACAGTGCAGTGCCAATTACTGCAGGATTATTAAGTTCTCATTAGCAATATTAATTGCAGTTCCAGGAATTATTATTATAGAAATATTACCGCACATTTTAACAAAGCACTAGAAATACATATCTCATACAATATGTTTTTGAGTGAGACTATTTTCCACAAAAAAAAGGTTTTATTTTTTAGTTCGCTGATGGAACTGATAAATTAAAAATCTGGAAAATTTTAAGTCTGCAAACTGCGTTCAGTTGATCCCGGCGCCTCCACATACATTTCTCTTTCACATACATGCTTCTGATGATATTCTGTATCAACTTTTGACACAGAAACTTATATTC
>JARJDQ010023338.1:0-10839 GCA_030264215.1 Geostiba sp. GC000077
TTGGAGAACATCTCCATTTTGCTGGTTTTCGTCGGGCTGTCACAAAAAGCAGAATATTCAATCAATATTCACGCATTACTTCATCTGTAATTAATGGTGGTGCTTTGTTTTGTATTCCTGGAACCAGGAGCATAATGCAGATGTTCTACTTTCCAGTACTTCCCAGAGCAGTCTGTATTTATTATTGATTTTTCGGAATTTCTTTGACCCTATTTGGGGATTGGGGAGGGCAGCGGCTGTTACGACACGATGCAGCCCAGCTTGGAAATACGCATCGTAAACGCATCGCATTTGAGCGTTTTCAGTGCTTTTCACCAAGAACAAGAAAAGCTACACAAAAAAAAGTTGTTTGTGGGCATTTGTAGAGTTGCATTGTATGCAACCCAATGTACAGCCGTACATTGATACAGCCTAACCTGCAACTATGTGCACTTTTGACAATAGTAACCTTGAAATTGATTTTTAATGAGCACTATTGATTTTTTGTGTACTTTGTATATGTGGAGTGCGGAATTCGGCTGAATTCGTTTCTTCCGAAGTGAAGCGACATTTGGTAAGTGTTGTGTGTGTGTTGCAAAGTTGGCAATTATACCTGGTGGTGGCTGCGTTGGCGACGTCCCCATCAAGCGCTGGCTCCGCCGTCGGCTCGGGCGCCTTGCCCTCCTCGGGGGGCGGCGGCGCCTCGCCGCCCTTGCCCATCAGCGAGCTGATCTGATTCGTCAAACCCGAAAACATCTTGAGATCTTGGCGACTCGCGTGTGTGCCGTTCGCTGCGCTGGCGCGGGGGATGAGGTGAGGAAAATACGCTTCCTGCGGGTGTCTCTCGGCGATTGTCAGCGGGTTCACGCGCGCATTATCGCGGAGACACGGGATGTTCGTCGTGTGTTGTGTTTTTGTGTTCGGTTGTGCGAACGTGCGAGATTGTAAGGCCGCCAAGGACACGAACGTAACAACGACTCGACGCGACGCGACAGCTCGGAGCGCTCGGAGCTGGTGGGCTCGGCCGCTGCGCACCTGCCGGACTTTTCCGCAACTAGCGCGAACCGACGGAAAATCGCGGATTCTGCGCCGCTGCGCGCCGCATCAATATTGCACGATGGCGCCGGCGCTTCCTGCGGCGTCGCTAATACTCATGCGAACGCTTGTAGCACGTAGACTACAATGTGCAGAAGTGTAGGAAGATTCAATTACATACTGCGCTTTGCGCATGGGCACAGCGCACACACCTCCCACACCATCGTATCGTGCTAGGCAACCAAATCTACACCTGCTCTTTTGTTTTATGAATGTTTTTTTCGTTTTTTGTCGATCTGAAAAGCAGGTCAAACATGTTTCGGTGGTAATGATGCGGCCGCAGGGTCGCAACGTCAGCAGAAAACCATTCTCATTGGCATGTGCTAGGCACAGCAGGCCCAGCAGCCATTAGCACCGTTAACATCGTTTCGCACTCCGGGCACTACCCCGAAACGACGGATGAAATCCATATCAACCAATTTCTTCGCCAAAAAACCATGGGAATGCACCCTAATTACTATTGACTGCTGCCTGCGCTAAATCCAGCGTACATTGTATACTTTTCATATGTAAACCTGACCTTTGACCTATATTGCTTGTTTTGTGAAAATTGCAATCTGTTAAATTGACAATTCGTCAATAAAAGGATGAATCCAAGCTTAGCAAGCGTGGAAAAAGGAAAAATCAACTGTGAATGATAGGGGATGTTTGTAGGGTTTGAGGGATGGGGGGAGGGGGGGGCGGGGGCGGCCAGCGCGGCGGCTTGGCTTGAATTATTGATCTCGCGATACGGCGGCGAAATTGCCTCTTCATTTGTTTCGCCCTGTGAAAATAAAATTTTTTGCACAACACAAAAAACACCAAACACCAAAGGTACATAGAACTAGTACAAAAAGTAAAGAGCATATTAAATTTACACTTCCCGGGCTTCCTTATTAAATATTAAAAGCTTCGAGTAGTTGTCAGCGTTTCCCACGTTTCCCACCACAGTTTCCCACATCGTCTTTTCTTTAAATTTGCAAATTTGCAATTAAATTAGAGCTATAACCTTCAAAATGTCCTAGTCACCAAACTAGTGACACTAAAAGGTGTGATGTTGGTTGCCTATAGTACACAAACATGGCGGGTGCACAAATTGCACAAAAATGACGAAAAATGACAAATACTAGGGTTATTCGAGAGGCACGACGACAAAGGGGAGCTGGGGGAACTCCTGCGGCGCGACACGCCGGCGACGATGACTCATGCCGTCATGCCCTCGTGTTGGGTGTGTATAGTGTGTAATTTCGTACACCGGTACACCTACATGTTCCCATATGCACGGAGTTGGGAGTCCAGAGTGTTGATCCCAGTTCCCAGTTTTCAGCGCTTTGTGCATCGATCGATTACTCGACCGCGTGGCTAACAGTCCAACAGGCCAACAGGGCCAACATATTCTCTGTAACTCTGTTGCTTCGTTGGCGTTGGGAAGGCAGCGAGGAAGCGACGCATCATTAATTCACAATCACTCTTCATGTCTTCACGTCGTCACTCTTTGCTCTGAAATATAAACTCAGTATAGAGAAATTAATCATGACATCAATATGCTAACAGCCACTGGACACGGTGTTCCCCTATTCCCAGTAAACACACATATAGATGGTATATACCAGGCATATACCATCTAGATTACATGGAGATATAACCATGTTATGTAACGGATATATCGCCGTGCTCTTAAATGTCAACATATCAGGTATATGCTCAAAAATATATATCTGGTACATAAAACTGTGCTTGTATCATGTACATAACCAAAGTTACATATATGTTATATATATATGTTATATATATATATGATTTTTCCATACTTGTAACATTCTTCTATAGCTGATATGTTTCATATTTATGTACCAGATATATTACTTTGTTATATACCTGATATGTACCATTTACGGAAAAAAACCGGCGTTGGTACAAGTTTGATACAAGTTTGGTACAACTTTGGTATATAGCTGGTACATTTCTGATACATCATTTTGTTTACTGGGATTTCACCATCACCATTATTAAATTAGACTAGGTTGCCTATGCGCATGCGCGGTTTTTACAGCTTTTGTTTCTGCGTTGAGCGTCGTTTTGTTTTGTTGGTGTAATTTTGTAATTTAAAGCTAATCAAGATGTCGTTGGCTTGTGTGTCGTTTTCAAGTCACTGGTGCTGCTTCATGACTCATGACCGCTTCGTGGGCTCCATCGCTCCGTGTAGTAGTGTAATTGCAGTGCAAGTCTTCAAGTCATTGCATTTGCAGGTTGCGTAAAGTACTAAAGCATACTAAAGTGTAAATTTTCAGATATTCAGACATTCAGACCCGTCTCGGTGCACGGTGCTGCTCGGCTTGACTCAGCGGTGCTTGCACTCGCTCGCTGTGGCGCTGTGGGCCAATAAGCATTGAGAAAATTTGAAAAATTTTCCCACTCTACGTGAATCGCACGCAGCGGATTGGTCGAGGCGCTGTGAGGTGAGCTGTGCGCTGCGCGTTGGTAAAAATCGGTCTGCTGCGCACTGCGCTGCCGCGCGGGTTAACGGAACGGTTTTGCTCGAGTGGCCCGTTGTGCCCGTTGTTGAGCTGGTACTGGTTCGAACCTGATACCTGATTGCTGTTTCTGTTTCGCTGGCACAGTGCACAGTGCAGTTCATTCTCCTTCGCCGGCCGGTCGTTGTTCACCGTTCACGTCATTTCACGCGGCAAGTCGACAACTCGACGCAGTGCACTTGTGAGAGGCGGTAATTTTTGCTTCGCTTGCACAATCACATCCACCCAGGCGCAGGCGGCTCCCCGCATTCCAGCATCCGAACCAGCCGCAAGTCATATAAGCACAGGTAGGTGTTCGCTCGTTCGCTCATTCGCGCAATTATTTTAGTTGCTCATTGCTGGGATTATCACAGCCACACAGCCACAAGATGTCGACCCAATTCCGCATCGGTCTGCCCGAGTCGCGCACATCCAGCCGCGTGCTGAAGCCGCCCGGCGGCGGACAGTCGCAGATTTTCGGCGCCCCACCGGAGGAGGGTCCCAAGAAGGTCCATCAAAAGACTGAGATCTCCGGGTGCTTCGGTAGCAACTCCCCGGCGCCGACAGCGCCTGCACCCATCGCCAAAACCGAGGAAAAGATCGACGCGCCTGAAAAAGCGCACATCGAGAACGTCACCAACGGCAATGGCGTACAGAACGTGGAGAACGGCACCAACGGCAGCACGCCGGAGAAGCAGACCAAAGCTGCCGTCGTCGAGGAGCAGAAGAACGAGCTCAACGAGGCAAAGTCCGAGGGTACGCCGCAGCGGAAGCGCGTGCCGCCGGGCGGATTCTCATCCGGCGCGTTCTGGTAATCTCTCCCAACTCTAGAATCGCACAAACCACAAAAAAAAACATACAAATACACATTGTGACCACGTGCAAGCTGCGCGATATCGCTTGCACAAGGCTGATTGTATTGCTTATTGTGAAATTTCTACACAGACGCCAGTAACGACTGATATTTAACGTATTTAACGTATTTAAAGGAAAAAAAAACATGGAAAAATGGGAAACTCAATTGTGATTTTTGTCAACTTTTTTACTATTTATCGCGGAAAATAACGAAACTGAATGTGCTTATGTGATTCAAGTTTTTAAATAAATAATTTTCCTACATTTCGCCTTGTTTTTGATGCTTTTTATTGCATAAAACTGTGAATACCTCAAACCTGCAATCGGCCATCTTTGTTTTGTTCATTCAATCTTCGTTTTTGGTTCGAAGGGTGATTTTTGCTTGGCACCGACCGCGCCACACGCTGAACATCTGCCGTAGACGGCGACGACTCTCAATGTTTGCGTGCATTCACTGCATTCACATGCGTTTCTTGCATACAAACAGAAAAAAAGTCAAATATAACCCCCATGCACTTTTTCTTATTTCTTCTAGTTCTAGAACGCTTCTAGAAGAAAGTGCAGTAGTGTATAATTGGTTGCATACAATCAAGTAAACAAATGTTGTTATTGAAATGATTCACTGAAAAGATTGCTTTATCAGCGGTTTTAACAGCTAAAATAAACAATACTCATCATGTCACAACTCACAAGCGCTCACAAGTGATTTATGATGTGATAGAATCTAGAAATCTACAAATCTAGAATGTAAAACGGTTAATCACGATTTTATGCGCCAGTCATCACGCCTTGAACCGTGAATCAAGCGTAAATAGAATAAACTACACAAACACACACAACTTTAATGTAATACTATTTTTAAAACATCTTCATTTCGTTTTATTCTTTTAATTTACTTGTTTTGAAGTTTGACGTAGGCAACCAAATGTACTCTTTGCTTTTTTTGTGCAAGCGGCGGCGGCGGCCAGCTTCAAGTTTCAACGTTTTCAACAAAATTTGTGTTTTTCGTCAGGTTTTCTTTCATCAGATTGGACATATTTGTGACATTGTTTATTAATTTCAATTTCAATCGAGGCAAACACAATTAAAGAATGAAACAAAACAAAGTGGATAAGAGATACACAAACAATAATACGCAAAATAAGTAAAAACGTAAAATGAAATCGTAAAACCGTTGGTAAAACGTCGCGCAGGCGCCGAAAGTGAATCTAGCGTAAGTAGAATAAAAAAACAAACATCCTGAACGGTAACACTATTTTTAAAACGTATTAATTTAGTTTAAATCATTTGATTTTAATTTTTTACTTTATTCGTTTTGAAGTTTGACGTAGGCAACCAAATATACACCTTGTTTTTGTGTAATGGCCGCCGCGCGCCGCTTCAACATCAAGAAAATTTGTGATTTTCGTTAGGTTTTCATCAGCTGACATATTTGTGACATTGTTTATTGATTTCAATTTCAATCGAGGCACATACCATTAAAGAATGAAACAAAACAAAGTGGATAATAGATAGACAAACACTAATAAGCAAATTTAAAAACGTTAAAATAAATAAAACGCCTTCATTTAGTTTGCATCGTTTGATTTTAAGTTTTTACTTTATTCGTTTTGAAGTTTGACGTAGGCAACCAAATATACACCTTGTTTTTTGTGTAATGGCCGCCGCTTCAACATCACCAAGAAAAATTGTGATTTTTGTGTGGTTTTCATCAGATTGGACATATTTGTGACATTGTTTATTGATTTCAATTTCAATCGAGGCACATACCATTAAAGAATGAAACAAAACAAAGTGGATAATAGATAAACAAACACTAATACGCAAAATAAGTAAAAACGTAAAACGTCGCGCAGGCGCACGCTAAAAGTAATAAATGTTGCGCCGTGCAGTACGCAGAAACAATCGTTTAAGTGATAGGACTGATTGGTTTGGATAATAAATAATAAATAAATGAAACGATAGATACGATGGTGGTGATGAGCAACTATGATTGGATTGATCCATCATAGCTGATCATACCTACACAATTGAAAATGTCCCATGAATACTGAAATCAATGTACATCCAGCAGGTCAGAATTGCGCACACATCTACATGATTTCGCGCCGCCTCCCCCTCACTCAGCCCCTCATTCGTAAATTGGTTTAGTTATACAATTATTGGTTTACATACAATAAATAAATAAAAAATAAAATTAACAATCGTTGCGCAGGCTGCGCATACACATACATATACAGGATGTCTCAAAATACAGTCCAATAGGTACGTAAAAGCTGCGAGGAACGTTCACATTTCGAAATCGGTTGTAGGGAATGCTAAAAACGTCCTTGCGTTTTACAATCTACTGTATCAAGCAATATCTTATCCCCTACAATAGATATACATGTCGTCGAAGGGGGGGGGTGGTTTTTGTTGAAACACCCTATACATTGAAGTTATCAATTCTGAACTACGTGGAAGGTGGAAATGTGTTGTATATGATCCCGCTGTGCGCTCCCTGCCCTGGAAGAGCGCACGCGGAATGCTCCGTTACTTGTAACATCTTGTAACATCAAAAAACGTTTTTTTTTCATAAAAAAAAACGCAAAAGGGGAACGCGCCGAGCGTTTGCGTTTCTTTTTTAGTTCCGGTTCGTCGTCCATGGTCGAAGCAGTTTTCGTTTGTCACGCAGGCTCGCAGCCACGACGAGTGTGCGCCGTGTGCGAAACAAAAACAAAATGGCCGGCCGGGTAAAATCAACAATCATAACCATAACATAATTCTTGTTGAAAGAAGCGCAACAACGAAACGTTAGAGCTTGTGATATCACGTGATGTAGAGCAACGCCCTCTATTCCTCTATAAGTAGCATCTCTCCCTGAATTTGCGAATCTTATAGCATCGAGCATCGATATCATAACCTCTTGTTGTTTCTTGGGTTTTGGGTTTTAAGGGTTTAAGGCTTAACTATGCAATAAATAAAGGCGCGTTTTCGAAACGCGACAAATGTGTTGTGAATAAAATCCAGGCACGCAACGCGCACCGCTAAATACATAAAAAATAAATTATAGATCACCGTTTGTTGTTTTCTTTGCTTTTTCCTAAGCTTAATAGGTTTTATGGCTCGGCGCCGTCCTTGCTCGGCACGATGTTGTCCAGCCCCATCTCCGAGAGGACGTTGAGTGCCTCCAGCGCGGCTTTTTCATGTGACGCCTCGATCGTTGGCCCTTCGCCGTGACAAACCTGCACAGAATTGTAAGTATTTTGAGGTTATTTTTCTGTAAACACGCTCTGGAAAATCGTTCATATTTTTTAAACACGTGCTTTAATTTTAATTTTCTTTAGCTGTGTGCATAGCCAAAGAGGCGCTCTTTAATTTGCACTCTATTACCACCCCTTTAGGGGGCGGCAAATGCCCCAAATATGCTTTCAAAGTTAGGCAACTTTTTAAAAGTTTTTATATTTCTGAAAACATGCGTAGGAAAATCGTTCATATTTTCTAAACGCGTGCTTTAATTTTGAGTTTCTTTAGCTGTGTGCATAGCCAAAGAGGCGGTCTTTAATTTGCCCTCTATAGCCACCCCCTTAGAGGGCGGCAAGTGCCCCAAATATGCTTTCAAAGTTAGGCATTTTTTAAAATTCTTAAATTTCTGAAAACATGCGTTGGAAAATCGTTCATATTTTCTAAACGCGTACTTTAATTTTAAGTTTCTTTAGCTGTGTGCATAGCCAAAGAGGCGCTCTTTAATTTGCACTCTATTACCACCCCTTCAGAAGACGGCAAGTGCCCCAAATATGAATTTAAAGTTAAGCACTTTTTCTAAATTTCAGAAAACACGCATTGGTTGGCCCATGTTTAGGGTTTAGGGTTATACCTGCGGGGGATTCGTGCTCAATGACACCAACGTCAAGTACATCTCATGATTCGCCTTCGGGAAGTCGGAGAACTGCGCCTGAATGTTCATCAGTTGCACGAGGTACATCAGCTTGTCCTTGGAGCGCACGCCTCCGGCCGGCGGCGGTGTGATCTTCTGCGGCGTGACTTTCGGCTTTGGGGCGGCTTCCACGGTGAGTGGACTGAACGCTGGGGGTGGTGGCGATGGCTCCTGCTTTGGTTTCGTCTGAAAATCGAAAATTTTGCATAAAAAATGTTATTACAACCCTAGGGTAAAGGAAAAAATGCGGTAAGTAATACTTACATGTGCAGTCTGATCACCTACAATAAGCAATCCGGGTACCAACTGCCGCCCCCCAGAGCCGCCAACCTGAGAATCGGCCTTTTCCTCCATGAAAGTCACCTTGCGCGACTTTTCCGTTGAATTAGCTGTGTTATCACAGGATTTGTCCACTTTGTCCAGTTTGGAAGCTGAAGGAACTGTAACCGCCGCCCCTGACACAAGCCCCGCCTCCGTTCTTATAGAGGGCGTGGCATAACCAAGCTGAGTGAGCAGCGCTTGGGCAGCGGCTCGCTTCGCAAGTTTCTTATTCGGCCCCACGCCGCTCGCAGTCACACCATTCACGGACGCCTGAATCACAAACTCTCGCCGTCGCGCCGCCCCACGCTCCTCCACCACCGTGTACACGGGCTCCTTCTCCTTGTTCGCCTGCTGGATCTGTATCAATCGCGATATGGGATTGATCTCCTCCGCCGTTTCATTGGGCTTGTCCGCGTTGACTTTCACCAAGTTCCGCGTCTTTTTCTTGTTTGCTATCCGCTTGCGCTTGAGCTGCGTTGTATTCGGCGTTGGGGGCAGCGGCGGCAGCGCCGCCAGCTTCTGCAACATCTTCTCCGCGGCGCGCTTCTTGGAGATCTTCTTCCCATGCCCTTCCCCCTCGACCGTTACGTCAGCAATCTTACACAACGTAACGAAAACTTTCATGTGCGGCGGGCCGTTTTCGCTCTTCACCTCGAAGATGACGTTCAGGTGGCGCTTGAGCGCGATCTCATGCACCAGGGAGATGGGGGACTTCAGTTCGGAGTTGAGGTCGTTGAGTGTGGCATCGTCGTCGTCCCCAGAGCCGTTCTGCTCGAGATTCAGTGACGGCGCGCATTTTTCGTCCTCTTCGTCGTTGAGCTTCTTGATTTCTTCGATGGCGCGCGTCGCGGCGTCGTGACGCGCCGCCTGGATGGTGGCGCCCGTGCCGGGGTACTCGCGCTCGCCGACCTTCAGCCGCACCGTGCAGATTTCCCCATTTGTGGGCTGATAACTCGGCTTGTTATACTGATGGTAGCGATTATCGTACGGAAACTGACCGCGCATGTGCGGCCTACGGCTGTCGTAGTTGTAGCGCGGCTGACCTGGTGCCCCAGGACCCCCAGGTGGGTACATGCCGTGGCGGTTGTAATACGGCACCACATAACCCTAAAAACACGGTGGAGCGATGGTTAAAGTATGTTTTTTTTTGCCCTAGGGCAGAAAAAAGTTACCTGCGGTTGTGGCGCAATGCCATTGTTGCCATTCTCCACGATGTACACAGTGCGCTCGCCGCGCTTCATGGCCAGCGCGTTCAGCTCCACCGTCGGCGTGACCATGCCGGCGCCCGGACCCCGCGCACACCCCGGCTTGATGTGGCGCGCCGTTTTCGGCGGCGGGCGGCGCAACTGAGTCTTTTCCAGCGCCAGCGCCGCCGCCGAATGCTGCGCCTTCTTGATGCTCGCGCCCTCCGCCTCGTACTCCTCGTTGCCGAGCTTCAGCGTGACGGTGAAGACCTTCTTGTGCGCCGGGCCCTGCTCGCCGGTGAGCTTGTACTGGTGCTGGATCTTGTTGTAGCGCGCCAGCTCGTTCACCAAGCACATCGGCGTCTTCTCTTTCATGTTTGCCAAGTGGGGCATCTGCGACGAAGTAGTGGTATTTGCGAGCTGCGACGACGGCGGCGTTTGCTCCGTCACCGCCGCCGCCGCCAACGGCTGCTGCTGCTGCTGCTGGTGGTGGTGCGCCTCCGGCGGCTCGGCGATGCCCATCGCCATCGGCTCGTAGTACACCGGCGCTGGCGGCTTGATCATCTGCGGCGCCGACGGCACCGAGACGAGCACACCGGGACCACCAGGTACGGATACTAACATTCTTTGCGGCGGTGGTCGATTTCTTTGGTAGTGATGATGATGTTCCGGATGTCGCATCATGATTCTAGTTCCAGCTTAGCGAAAACGTTGAAATTGAAAAGAATCCGTTTTCTGCAAAAAAAAACCAGTATCAATAATAACTACCCCTCTAAAGCTGGCGTTACACTTGTAGCAAATTTGCTAGAGTTACATGTAACATTTGTATATCTGAAGCCCTCTGAATATTAAAAAGTGTCTTCTCGAATATACGAATCCGAAAAGAAACTTAAAAAAAGATCACGCGTTCGGAAGATATTCAGCTTTTTCTACCACAAATCGATGTTATATAGCAGATTTGTTACAAGGGTAAACCCGGCATAACATTTGAAACAAA
>JARJDQ010023342.1:0-26642 GCA_030264215.1 Geostiba sp. GC000077
GCACTTCCCGCCCCCTGACGGCGTGGCAAGGCTTGGCGTGGCGTGCAATTTAAAGAGCGCCTGTTTGGCTATGTACTCAGATAAAGGCGGGGAAAATCGGAACACGCGTTTAGGATATATGAACGATTTTCCAACGCGTGTATTCAGAAATATTGTAAAATTGCTTAACTATGAAAGAATTTTTGGAGCACTTTGAGGCCCCTCAGGAGGTGGCAATGGAGTGCAAATTATAGAGCGCCTCTTTGGCTATTTACTCAGATAATGGAAGTGAAAATCGGAACACGCGTTTAGGAAATATGAAGGACTTTCTAACGTGTTTTCAACAATTTTGAAAAATTACTCGACTTTGACAGTATATATCGGGCACTTCTCGTCACATGACCCTGAGGGGGTGGCAATGGCATTCATTTTATTTGTGCAACTTTACTGCTTTAGTGCCTCGATACAATAAATAACTACACATTTTTGATATGATGTGCTTTTGTTTTATTTTCAAGGCTGGGACTGTGAAGATGATACCAACGCGAATACGCTCTTCACAATCTGGCTGGAGCTCATCCTCCTAGTCTTCAGCAACATGGCGTTCATGGTCGCCGTCTACGTAGCGTATAGACGTGCGTACTACGTAGAAGCTCTCACTTATGCCTGCATTCTCATCGCGTCCACATTCTACCACGCATGCGACGCCGGCGAGAACCGCATCAACTTCTGCCTAGTGGGCATACACGTCCTGCAGTTCGGCGACTTCTATTGCGCCATTTTGTCCATCTGGGTGACGCTCATCGCCATGGCTTACCTCCCAGCGCCGTTTCCGCACCTTCTGCATGTTGGTGGCGCGATTTTCCTCGGCGCCGCTGTCACCATGGACAAAACCTCGCTATGGGTCTTCGTCATTCCGAGCACCATCGGCGGGCTCTTCGTAATTTGCAGCTGGGGGTGGAAAAACTACAAAATTCGCAGAGCCAAAGATACTAACGCCATCAAAATATTCCCGAGCAAGCGATATTTGGTGTTTTATTTACCCATTGGTTTGCTCGTTGCGCTTGTTGCGCTGCTGGCATTCGCTTTCTTTCAAACCCAAAGCAATTATAAATATGTTCACTCCCTGTGGCACATGATGATGGCAATTGCTGTTGTTATCTTGCTGCCCAAGGAGGAGATTTTCTTACCAAAGGAAGACATTACTATTGATAATGATATTGATAATACTCACAATTCCTATTGACCACTATTGACATTTAATGATGAAACTGATGAAGATGAAGATTGATAAATTTTATCACAGTGTGGATAACTTTTGCACTGTGACACTGTGTGAAACTTGAAAGTTTAATCTTGTTCATGTGTTAACAAAGAAATAGTATTTATTAAAAGTATAAATTATGTTAAATGTACAATATAAACATTTACTAGTAGTTTAGTATTATCATAATCACTAAGAATCAGAATAGTCTTCCATAAATCATCTGTTTTTCCAAGTCCTCAGCCTTTACAGTGCCTTGAATGCTCTGGCAGTCCTTGTTGAACACTGAGTAGGCACTCACTTCACCCTTTTGTTTTCTTCTGGTTCCAGTGTTGAAATATATTGCAACAAGTCCAGAGATAATAAAATAAACAGCTCCAAATTCCCAATAGATAAAAATACCATAAACTGTTGCCCATATAATGAAATACAACACAAACTTCATGATCATTATAGTTGTACAACAATTAATTTTGTCTATTTCTTCATCAGGCAAAACTCTGTGTTCCTCAGCTATGTCAGAGTCTGAGTGCTTATCATCATTATCATTTGGTAGAAGTGGTTCATAACTTTCATCCAGCTGTAATGATTTGAAGTAGTATTTAGTGAATATGTAAAACATTGAGATAATCAGGTGAGTGTACATTACTGTTATTCGGGTGTCTGTTGACTGCTCGAAGGCCAAGGCCATAGCAAAGTTTATTTGGTAATTCAGCTAAGGTGTTTTTGGTTTTAGCAATTAGTTCCTCACGATGCTTTTGCCTGCGATATTCTTCCAGTTTCTTTTCCATTACTTGCCACGTAGTGTATCCACGAGCTGAGAATCAAGGAAACAACAAAATCAGCAACTTGGTAGGTGGGTTTTATTCGTTTTGTCGTTTTATTAATCAAAGTAGACAACCCAAATAACATGAAATTAACACTACTCGGCGCAATGTTAATAGTATAGGGGTATAGAGAAAAGTTGTCTCACTCCCATTGCTTTCCTGGTATTTTTGAGTAGATTGATTGCGCGGAGTGCAGTGCACTTTAACATTTGGACTTCGATCTCAAAAAGTAAGCTCAAAAACGTCCGATTATGGTCCAATTTGAAATCAAAACATGCCTTTGGCTGTGTTTCAATCTAATAATTCATAAGTTGTCCTATACTGTAGGCAACTTTAATTTCGTATTTATTTCCATCATGGTGGCGATGAGGCAACCTTTCTCTATTATATCTGGGTACTCGACGAATAAAATTGAATTTAAATTTATAATTCTGGTTACCCTGATTATTCTACGTCTATTATTTATGAATGTTTAAATTTCTGTAATTTAAAAAGAAATTGAGTAAAATATGTACTCAATTTTGATTTGCACACGTCGCTTTTCCAGAAAGATCCGCTGTATTCGAAAATCGAGAGGGACAAGTTTATTCAAGTGTGCTTATTATGAAACAAACAATGATGGAACTAAAACAGTGAGGAGGTGCTTTTCATTTGTTTCTAGAACAAAGAGAACATGATAGAGCACCACACGAGGGCAACTGAGACGCACATAAGTTATTCGTGCGCCTTCGACGAGGCGTAAACGCACGACAGATGTCATCGGGCAAATAAAAGCCAAAAGCGGCGTATGTCAAAATACCCAATTCGGCAACGTCATTCAAGCAGCATATCGCTTTCGTGCTGGCCCCGTGTGCACTCGCTAGCTAACGATCGTCACCTGAGTGCGGTGCACTGCTTCCTCTGTGTTGTGCGGACGATTGAAGCGGCCGTTTTACTCTTCATTTGAGCGATTTCCACGTACGCGCCGAGCCACAGCGCGCCAAGATGACCGACAAGAAGTAAGTCACATTCGCAATGGCGTTACATTTTATTTCGTAGTATCGTAGCACTTGTAGTTTGCTGCGCCGTTAGCCGGCGCGGGCCGGCATTACGACATTTTCCTATGCGTTGTGCACACGGCCGCGCGAGCAATTTCACTTGTCATCATGGTGGACTCGGGCAGCGTTTTTGCCGTCCGATTACACACATGGATTTCAACAGCACAGCATTGATGCATATGGAAAAGAGGAACATTCGGGAATGTTGCAACTTGCATGACTCGCAAAAACGATTCTGTTCTTATGTCCATAACAATGCATCCACGCCATCCGGACAACCCTCTCATGTTAGAAGCACAGAGCACACATTCATTGTTTAGGAGTTAACCCTACCAATTAAAAATTATATTTTGATTAGCGGGTTGCGCTTACGAGCTTTCGTGAATTTTCGGAATGGGGGGATTCACATTAACCATTAACCACTGAATCATCAGTCTTGCTAAAGCTGTGCTAAAGCTAAACAAAGGAATCTGATTGCAAGTTTCATGTTACATGAATTATGTTTGGTCAAGACTTATTTTATTTGTGTGTTTGCAGTCCTGATGATTTAGCCACCGCAATCTTGCGCAAGAAGGATCGCCCAAACCGTCTGCTCGTCGAGGAGGCCGTCAACGATGACAACTCCGTGGTAGCGCTCTCGCAGGCCAAGATGGACGAGCTGCAGCTCTTCCGCGGCGACACCGTGTTGCTCAAGGGCAAGCGGCGCAAGGAGACGGTCGCCATCGTCCTCGCCGACGACTCCTGCCCCGACGAGAAGATCCGCATGAATCGCATCGTGCGCAACAATCTGCGCGTCCGCCTCTCGGACGTCGTCTCAATCCAGCCGTGCCCGGGCATTAAGTACGGCAAGCGCATTCACGTGCTGCCTATCGACGACACCGTAGAAGGTCTTACAGGGTAAATATTTAGTATTTCGTAGTTACACAAACATACAGTCCACACATTAAATGTCTGATGCGTGTTTTCTTTGTGTGCGGTAGAAACTTGTTTGAAGTTTACATCAAACCGTACTTCTTGGAGGCCTACCGGCCTATTCACACCGACGACGTCTTCATGATACGAGGAGGCATGCGCGCCGTCGAGTTCAAAGTCGTGGGCACCGACCCGGAGACGTACTGCATCGTTGCACCAGATACAGTCATCCACTGCGACGGCGATCCCATCAAGCGCGAGGAGGAGGAGGACTCGCTCAACGCCGTCGGCTACGACGACATCGGCGGCTGCCGGAAGCAGCTGGCGCAGATCAAGGAGATGGTGGAGCTGCCGCTGCGCCATCCGTCGCTCTTCAAGGCGATCGGCGTCAAGCCGCCCAGAGGTATTCTGCTCTACGGGCCGCCCGGCACCGGCAAGACGCTGATCGCACGCGCCGTCGCCAACGAGACCGGCGCCTTCTTCTTCTTGATTAACGGCCCGGAGATTATGAGCAAGCTGGCTGGCGAATCGGAGAGCAATCTGCGCAAGGCTTTCGAGGAGGCCGACAAGAACAGCCCGGCGATCATCTTCATCGACGAGCTGGACGCCATCGCTCCGAAGCGCGAGAAGACGCACGGCGAGGTGGAGCGTCGCATTGTCTCGCAACTGCTGACGCTCATGGACGGCATGAAGAAGAGCTCGCACGTGATTGTGATGGCGGCGACCAATCGCCCTAATTCCATCGATCCGGCGCTGCGTCGCTTCGGCCGCTTCGACAGGGAAATCGACATTGGCATTCCCGATGCCACCGGTCGCTTGGAGGTGCTGCGCATTCACACGAAGAACATGAAGCTGCATGACGATGTGGATCTGGAGCAGATCGCCGCTGAGACTCATGGTCATGTCGGTGCCGATTTGGCATCGCTGTGCTCTGAGGCTGCGCTGCAGCAAATCCGTGAGAAGATGGATCTGATCGATTTGGAGGACGATCAGATCGATGCCGAGGTATTGTCGTCGCTTGCGGTTACCATGGAGAACTTCCGCTACGCAATGACCAAGAGCAGTCCGAGCGCGCTGCGCGAGACCGTCGTCGAGGTGCCGAATGTCACATGGCACGATGTTGGCGGCTTGGAAGGCGTCAAGCGCGAGCTGCAGGAGCTGGTGCAGTATCCCGTCGAACATCCGGATAAGTTCCTCAAGTTCGGCATGCAGCCGTCGCGCGGTGTGCTCTTCTATGGCCCGCCCGGTTGCGGTAAGACGCTGCTGGCGAAGGCGATCGCTAACGAATGCCAGGCCAACTTTATTTCGGTGAAGGGGCCCGAGCTTTTAACAATGTGGTTTGGTGAATCTGAAGCTAACGTCAGGGATATCTTCGATAAGGTACAACTTGACCGTAAAATTCCTACCGAATACAGAAATGTATATTTTAACTTTTAGGCTAGATCTGCAAGTCCTTGTGTCTTGTTCTTCGACGAATTGGACTCGATTGCGAAGTCTCGCGGCGGCAATGTTGGTGATGCTGGCGGTGCTGCCGATCGTGTCATCAATCAAATTCTCACTGAAATGGATGGCATGGGTGCTAAGAAGAACGTGTTTATCATTGGAGCTACAAATAGGCCAGGCAAGTATACAGAGCTTTTAATTTATCCTCGAACATAGACCAATGCATTGCCCATATCACACGCCTATTCAGGCCTATGTTTCTAAGTAAATGTAACAGGTCCAACAGCAGTACATATACGCGGAGCAGAAGAATAAAAACTCAAAAAACAGTTTCGATGATTACTCTCAAACCATTGGGGCGATTTGAATTTTCTCTTCGAATTTTTGTTGCCAAAAATAATCCGCCTCGTAAACTGTTTTTGCGCGTCCGCCAGAGGGCGCCGTTCACCCCCGCCAGTATATTCCCCTTTTTTCCCGAACGATGTTCCCGAGGGAAATGCAGATGACAGTAAAACACATCAAAAAGTATGCTCTATCGTTGTCGAAAATTTCAACCCTATAGCTTTTCGCGTTTCCGTACACTGAGCGAAAAAGTTAAGTTTACAATGTTGGAAATTAGGAAATTTCGGAAACGCGAGAAGCTATAGGGTTAAACATTTCCACAATGATAGAGCATACTTTTTGACGGGTTTTACTGTCCTCTGCATTTCCCTCGGGAACATTGTTCGGGCGAAAAGGGGAATAAACTGGCGGGGGTAAACAGCGCCCTCTGGCGGCCGCGCAAAAACAGTTTACGAAGCAGATTATTTATAGCAACGAAAATCCGAAAATCCGAAAAGAAACAGAAGCACTGCATTAACAAAACTAACCTAATTTTAAATAATGTTTCCTTTAATAATGTTTGGTTGTGATTAGATATCATTGATCCGGCTATTCTGCGTCCGGGCCGTCTCGACCAGCTGATCTACATTCCTCTGCCAGATGAGAAGTCCCGCGAAGCCATCTTCAGGGCGAACCTGCGCAAGTCGCCGGTGGCGGGCGACGTCGACATGAACTACATCGCCAAGGTGACGCACGGATTCTCCGGCGCCGACATCACCGAGATCTGCCAGCGCGCCTGCAAGCTCGCCATCAGGCAGTCCATCGAGAACGAGATCCGCCGTGAGCGCGAGCGCGCTGCCAACCCGAATCACGCAATGGAAGTAAGTGCCTTGCAACACAGCTTTTCAAGCGTATATATTGCAGCCGATATTATTTGTCACCCTCGCTTCCTTCCAGCTGGACGACGATGATCCAGTGCCGGAGATAACTCGCGCGCACTTCGAGGAGGCGATGCGCTTCGCGCGGCGCTCCGTGTCCGACAACGATATTCGCAAGTACGAGATGTTCGCGCAGACGTTGCAGCAGTCGCGCGGCTTCGGCACGAACTTCCGCTTCCCGAATCAGGCGGGCAATGCGTCGCAGCCAGGCGCGGGCACCGGCGGCGACCAGGGCAACTTCCAGGAGGATCCCGAGGACGATCTCTACAGTTAGACACACCCAAGCTGGATGCCCAAAGTGCCGAAGCGCCCAAACCGTTTTGATTTACATATTTACAATATTATTGATATAAACTAAACTTACTTTTATATTTGTATAATTTATTAGTTTCAATTCGGGTACTCACTACTCGCGTACTTTAAATTGGTCCCGACATGGGGCATCGCATATGAAAACGATAAATTGATAATACTGCAGTAATGTTTTTGGGAAAGAAACAAAATAATTAAAGAAATGAACGATTTCACAAAGATGGACCTTTATCCTGGAAATTTCCGTGGTCTTGTAACTTTTAGCGTTGCTTCTAGGGACGAATCTTCAATCCTACAGGCGGAAAATCCTAGTGATTCATCACCGAAAAGCCGGTTTCAAATGTTAGTGAGCAAAGACATTTTTAAAATTTCCACTTCAGCACTCTTTGACCATCCGTTTGACAACGAAATACCAATTAAAATGGACTGCCAGTCATGGCCGTTCAAGTGACGGCCGGATTCGACTGTGCATGACGCGCCTACTATAGGGGCAATGATTTAACCCCCATATCTTTCAACGAAAACTCTTTCGGCCAACAGATCGTTAAGTGCTCCATTTTGAATCTTCAGTCCTGCGCTGAACTCTTGGTTGAATTTTAATTGGCCTTTCGTCTCCAAACGGTGCAGGTCTACGCTAGTGCACTCACCGCATCTTTTTATTATTTTTGACATCACTCTGTAAAGCCTCACATGATGTTGGACAATATTTGGATGGACACATTGACTTGAACGCCGAAATCTGAGGGAAAGACAGATCGTGATATTTAAATGTTTAAAGCTCCCCAAACGCATCGTTTGCTGTTTGCCGACGGTAGGCCAATTAAAATTCACGTCGGCTTCCTTTGATGTTGACTTTGCGCCGAACGTGGGCGCTCAAAGGAAGCCGACAAGAATTTTTATGCGCTTCATTTTGGAGTATTAGTTTAATCTTAGTTTAATCTTAGTTTATTCTGACTATCCATTTAACCAATGTAAAAAATAAGGGGAGTATATTATGAGAAAACCATAACGCCACGCCAACATTATATTATAGACTCGAGGTGTCACGTGTCACTCAGGTTTGGCGCTGGTATCGTGTCCGCCGTGTCCGCCTAATAGCTGAGAAATGTTCCTGTTTCGTGACGACTTACCGTGTCTAGCAAGCTTAATCCTCCTACGTTCAACTATGCATCCTAGCACCCTACCAAAACTTGCACTGCTCCTTTAGAACGAAGTAATCTTTGCATTGCACTTTCAATAGTGACATGAATTAGCGGAAAAATCTCAAAAACAATGCAAATATGAAGGCACATTGCAGAATATTGGTATGTTTTGGTTTGTTTCGTTTGTTTTTTGGATAACTTAACACAAATCTAAAGCGTTAAACAACCGGCATTATTTACCTGTGTTCAGATGGAGCAAACTGTTTGTTATTCAACCACCTACATAACCTCAACGCATTTTGACCACGTGATTAGATCGCTTCATAACTATTATTGGCCTTCCGTCGACAAACGCAGCGTTACCGGGAACCTTTAGCCAATAATCGCCACCTGTCGATCACTGCACGAAGCTATTAACAATCCTTTCACTTTAGTTTACGACTTTACAGTGCTCTGCCCCCATGGCGTTTGGCTCTCGCTCACTCTCACTCTCATTCATGTCAGTGTCACATTCTGTCACTGAACGTCGCGTTAAAATTCACGTACTTTTCGACCCTCTCTTCCTTTCCCCAACATTCTCTGTGTGCATGTGTCCGTGCGGCTTCGTGAACGCGAACGCGAACGGCGGACTTTCGTGAGAGCGCGGCGCGGGCTTCCTCGCACCGTACACCCAAAACCGAAATCGCGTGATCACCACTCGCCCATATACTCGCCGTCGTCGTCCGCAGGAGCAGACGAACACCATGTCCGGGATACTCACGGTGGCCACGCGCAACCTGCCGCGGCCGGTGCTGCGCGCCTTCAAGAAGAATCTTGACCGAAATTTAAGTGAGGCAAGTCGAGATACGTCCTACCCCTACAAATCCACCCTGTGTCCAGGTGTCTAATCATAATCCCTACACTGAGTAGAAGGCATCAGCAAACACCTCAATCCTGCAACATTATGTAATGTAAAAATACAGCTCTTACTCGTTCGTGCCTGCTGCCACATGTAACCTATAACGAGATTATGTAATAACTAACTACTCAAGCACAGAGTTTTACAACTTTCGTATTTGTACAATTTCAATTGTTTTGTTGCCAAGTTAGCCGTTGCATGATCGGGCATTTTGTAAATCGATGATTTGTTTTAGGTGCAAGTCAGTCAGAGAGGCATTCATCAGGCAAGTGCTCTGGCCAACTCCTTCAGCATAGCTCACAAGGAGCAGAATACATTTTTGAATAAGTATGTGATGCCTGAGGTAAAACTCGTCAGCATATTTGTGCACCCCGCTCAACTAGCATCGCTTCCGTTGTAGGTCAAAGAATTGGTTTAGTGAAATTCGTTACTTGAGGACGAGCGCGCCGCTGTTGGAGTCCAAGACAATCAATGTTCCACCATTTGCTGACTCTGTCTCTGAAGGAGATGTCAGGTTTGTAGATAACATTTGACATGAACATGAGTATTACTCCATTATTACTTAATAGTACCCAGTAAAATGTTGAAATCGAATCAAGATTGCGTTTTCACGCATTTTACAACTTGTTTACTTATTTCATTATTTGCAAGTTATGAAAGATAGGGGGAATCAAGGAATTTACTTTTATTGGGATTTTTGACGTAGAATTCATTTGAAGTTGAAGATTTCTGTCTTATGATATGGATTGCTGGTAGAGTATTGAAACGAAGTTGAAAGATTTGAGGGTATGAGGACTAGATATCACTAGTTTCTCTGGAGTCATTTTTGATCTCAGTAGTAACAAAGTTCGTAATTGTAGAATTCTACGTCGACAGTCACAGAACGAACTGTGACCTTTAAATTTTTGCTCTAGGTTGCAGAAGAAAGTCGGTGACCACGTCGCCGAGGATGAGGTCGTCATGGAAATCGAAACCGACAAGACCTCGGTGCCGGTGCCATCGCCCGGCCACGGTATCATCGAGGAGATACTGGTGAAAGACGGCGATACTGTAAAGGCCGGTCAGCCTTTGTTTAAGATGAATATCACTGGGGAAGCACCAGCGGCTGGGGCCGCGCCCGCTGCGGCGCCATCAGCACCCGCGCCTGCTGCCTCCGCTCCACCGCCACCACCCCCAGCAGGTAAAAATTTGATATTAAAATCAGCATTTTTCGGCATGTTTTCGCACTATATTTGTGGCTAATTTCACTTTTAGCTGCTGCACCACCACCGCCAAGGCCAAGCCCACCTGCTGGCGGTGCACCGCCGCCCCCACCTCCCCCAAGGGCGCCTGTAGCAAGTATTCCAGTTGCTGCCATCCGACATGCCCAAGCTATCGATTCTGCCACTGTTAAGGTTACACTTTTGAGGTTAAAAACTAACAATCACAACTAAATGCGAGTGCGGTTTATAGTTACCACCTGCGGATCCCACCAAGGAGATCTCCGGCACGCGCACCGAACACCGCGTGAAGATGAACCGCATGCGGTTGAAGATCGCCGAGCGCTTGAAAAGCGCTCAGAACGAGAACGCCATGTTGACCACTTTCAACGAAATCGATATGAGGTAGGCAACCAAATGCACACATTGCATACATCCAGCATCTGTAATTTTTTCCCCAGTCAAATTATGGAATTCCGCAAAGCTCACCTGGAAGCCTTCCAGAAGAAGTACGGGCTGAAGCTCGGTTTCATGTCGGCGTTCGCAAAGGCAGCCGCGTACGCTCTGCAAGACCAGCCGGTCGTTAACGCCGTCATAGATGGCACTGAGATCGTCTACCGCGACTTTGTCGACATCTCGGTGGCAGTAGCGACGCCCAAGGGCCTCGTCGTGCCTGTGCTGCGCAACGTCGAGCGCATGAACTACGCCGATATCGAGATGGCCATCGCTGCCGTCGGCGAGAAGGCACGCACCGGGAAGCTCGCCGTGGAGGACATGGACGGCGGTACTTTCACCATCAGCAACGGCGGTGTGTTCGGTTCGCTGCTCGGCACGCCAATCATCAATCCGCCGCAATCGGCCATCCTCGGCATGCACGGCACTTTCGAACGACCGGTCGCCATTAAGGGACAGGTAAGCCATTTTGAAATGTTGCAACTCACTTGCAACATCGATATTGATGGTGGATCTTATTGGTTGAATAGGTTGTGATTAGACCAATGATGTACATCGCCCTGACCTATGACCACCGACTCATTGATGGTCGCGAAGCTGTGATGTTCTTGCGCAAGATCAAGGCTGCCGTTGAAGATCCTCGCATCGTCATCGCCGGTCTGTAGGACGCTTGCTCGGCGGGTGGTAAACACACACTCACCTCCCCCCAGAGAGAGGCGTCCCCGAGGTCGACTTAATTAATCTGCAATAGCGTAATCAATAAAGCAACCACGTGTGTACCGTATGGCGAAAGCAGCGGGATACCACAAGGCGCATAACAGCGCGTTGGTAGCAAGGTGGAACGTTCGCGTACTCTCTTTGATTGCCGATGCCTTGCTGTTAGTATTTATTTGATGTTAACAGTCAGTTTTACAAGAGTACTTGTACATATACTATTTAAATACCAAAACGCCCTCTTACTACTTATTATTGTCAATGTGATGAGATTATTTCACGTTACTTTGCTTTTTTCTGCTCTGGGTATGTTTTTCCGTGTTTCGTTTTCCGCTTTGTTGCCAACGGTTGCCAACCAACAGTGAGCACCTCTGCAACCCATCTTACCATAGGTACACTCATTTTTATTTTTATTATAAATTCAAACATCGATCGAACGTGTCTGAGTTCTTTCTCTTCGTTTTTTTTTACAATAAATCTACGATCAAGTAAAACTTACAAAAAATGCACCCCTATACAGGAAACTATACATGTAATTAAGATGAAGTTATTTATTATTGTTTCAAATGTGAGTTGACAAAAATATACATAAAATCCAATAAATGATTATTATTTTATTATTTTCAACATTTAACCAAAGAATAATGTAAACTTTGTGGATCTTAAGAAAAAGGGAAGAAATTTAAGATCTGGTGGATTGAACCACACTTTTACCTGTTGTTTGTATCGCTTTACTCATCTCCATGACAACTTGTTTCCAACTGTAAACAAATCGACGTGTCACGTTAAAAATTTGTGTTACAACCTTACAATCCTTACAATCGCTTATAAGTGCCTTGAAACTTCACCAGCTAGCAGGTGAATACGTTTATTACTTCTCAGAACACACCTCAGTGCCTTTTCTACCAAGAAATACGTAAGAAAACTTGATTATCATAATGGCGGATGAAGTAAGCCCTGAAGTAATACAAAGCACGCAAAAACTGCTCGGCAAACACGTCACCAAACCTCAACTGACCGAGAAACTCTTAAAGAAGCCGCCGTTTCGTTTCCTTCACGATGTAATCGTCGTCTTGGTGCGCAATGGCTTCCTAAAAGGACTCTATACTGACGCTGAAATGAACTCTGAAAACGTTAAAGAACGTGACGCAAAAATTGCGTTTTTGAATAAAATAATCACCGCTGTTAGTACGTAATGGCCCCTATTTATTTATTAGTTATTACTACATGTTTTGTAGATTTGTAGAATTGTCTTTTTTTGTAGAAAGTATAAGTGGAAAGGATCTCCAAGCGAAATCAAGTAAAATCATCGCTGGTTTAGACGCGACTGAAACAAATCGCTTGCTTCAAACGATCGCAAAGTTAATCGATGACAAAGTCGACACTAAGGACTATGTTAAAAACTTGAAGAAGCCAGCTAAAGATGCAAAAAAGCCTGGTGATGCACAAGAAAGTGCGAGGGAAGCATCCAATCTGAAGAAAACGACTTCTAAAACTAGCCTCAATAAAAGCACTGATAAACTTGACTCAACTCGAAAGAAAACTGAGAAGAAACCGGTGCGAAAAGGCAGTGATGATTCCTCGCCGAAAGTCAAAGAATCCTTGACGTCGAAAACCAAAGTGGATCTTAAGAAAAAGCCGGTAAAGCCGGATAAAGTTGAGAAAACTACAAGTAGGACTTCAGGCGCAACCGTCGTGAGCAAAGACAGTAAAACAAGCAGCAAAGTATCTAAAACAAGCATTCCAAAAGTGTCACCAAAAGAGAAAATATCGCCGAAAGCTGCAAGTTCTTCATCGACACCAAAAACATCCAATAAGACGTCACCTAAACAAAAAGAAGAAAAGGAAGATGACGAGTCTCCAGAAAAGCACATTAATGAAGTGCCAGAACTTGAAGAACATCAAGAAAAGCCTATTGAACCTGAGGTAAGTCCAAGGGATGATTCTTGGAAGCCCCAGGTTATCAACGAAGATGTTGATAATCCAGATAAGCCTCCCAGTTACCAAGAGGCGAAGAAACAAGATGTGGGTGCTTCTCCTGCGGCCAACAACCCGTTGAGCGCTCTGAAACAAACTAACGATACTGAAAACACGCCTGCAGTTAGGCAACCATCCGCACGTCCTAAATCTGCGCGACCACGGAGCGGAAGTAACGCTCAACGTGCACCATCAGCACAGAACAAAAACGATGTAAATGAAGCAGCAAGGAATGAGATTAAAACAGAAATATCCACTCAGAAGATCTCGAGCGCAAGTACTGCAAAAAAACCTGAGATGAAGCCAGTAATGCCAATCAGAGACTTTTCAATGAAGAGTGCCAGCAAGGAGCGCGATATATCGAGTAGCGTCATGAGAAATAAAGAAACCCCAATTCCGGAAGTAGATGGCGTAAAAGAAACAGAGGAGAAGCAACGAGCAACACCCTGTAGGTTTTATTTACAAGAAAAACAGGAGCACATCAAAATTGCTAATACTTTTGTTTTCTCTATTGTTTGTCTCTAGTCAGACCTAAAAGTTCAATGCTACGCCCACCAAGCGTTCGTCCGAGCAGCGCCAGACCTGGTGCACCTCGCCTGCGACCAGAATCCTCCATTCCGATGAAGGAGGTCGTACCCCTGGGGAAAATCAACGTGATAGTGGAGAACTACGACGCTAAAGATACCACCAACGAGGAGGACGAAGAAGAAACAGTTGTGATCCAATCCATGCCCGATGAACCAGCTCCAGAGAATAATTTTACCGAGAAAAGTTTGAATCTGGATATACCAGCCGATAAAGGACACCTTGTCGAGCAGATTTTGGAGCAAATGCAAGATGGCGGGCAGGGCGAGAAAGCACAACTGGAATGGGAACACGAAGGTAATACAAAATAGAATAAATATAGAAAGTGTGCATAGTGTGCATGCAAAATGTGCTGTGTTTATGTTTTATGTTTGAAAAAATTAAAAGGTTCCAAGAGTAAAGATGCCACCACAAAAGAAATCACTGCGCTGCGCGCGTCGATACAGGCGCTAACGAGGACTGCCAACCCGCTGGGCAAACTGGCGAGTTACCTGCACGAGGATGTCGAGGCGATGCACTCCGAGCTGCAGACATGGCTGAATATGAAGCAGCAATATACGGTTGAGATTGCCAAGCAGAAAAGGTCAGTGGCATGAAATGACACATTTCACATTATTGATTATTATCATTATCCTCGTCTAAATTTAGTCTCAAACTCGGAAAACTAACTTGTTATTTAGCTATGACCTATGAGCAATCAAATTCTTACTTATTGATTTGTTATTTGGTGTGCAGTCATGTTTTATCTTAATTTTATGCGTGATGAGACATAGCCCCATCATTCTAGGTGAATTTATGTTCTCTTGGAAAATGCCCGGCGGAATTCTCTTGACAGACTTGTTCCCTGTGCGTCATCCGCCATTTTGAATTGTGGACGAGTTCGTTTTTAATGATTTTTTCGCTTTTTTCTGATTTCTCGATAAATGAAAATATCTACATTTATTCTAAATTCAAGATGGCGGATGACGCAGTGTTTATTCGTACGATTTTTGCACGAATCAGAAAACCAGGAATATGTAATATTTTCGATTCGAAAAACGTAAAATCCTATGAGTTTGTTCCCCGATTCCAGAGTAAACAACGAGAGCAATCAGCCGCTGCTTCAGCAGTTGCACAATCTGGAGGAAAGCATCAAGCACGAGCGCGACGAAATCGCGTTGATAAAGTACAACATTTTGCGCAACGAGGAGCGCATTCGACACCTGGTCATCAAACAAATTGCAATCGACTAAAAACGCACTGAACACATTAAAAAATACAAACTTTAAGTAAGAACATAAGGCATCATTTTACCAAGTTTTACACTAAAAGACACATATTTAAACAGTTATTTTATAAAATATAATTCATATAATAATATAGCATGTATAATTTATAGAATTGTTGAGTAAGATAATTAAAGTTTCACATTGCAATTTGAAATTAATGATTTCGAGCGACGAGCTTCAGACACTTACGGAAATTGTTCACCTAATTTTTCTACAAATCAATGTCACATCCATTCCATAGCTTAACACTTTAAACTTATGTTGTTCGGCTTTCAAATAATTTGTCTTACGTAAACATTTGGTTCCAGTACTTCCAGTTAATTTGTTAATTGCTAAATGATAACAAAACAATAACGTGAGTTAAAGCTGAACGCATTATAACCATAACATCAACAAAAACAGGAACTAGTTTAGTTATCAAATTTATCAAAAAACGAGACGAACTTTACTCATTACTCAACTCATCACAACACACTCCCTACGTCAAAACTCTGCTCAGTTATAAATTATTACGTATATTAAAAAACAACGCTAAGATATGTCATTGAACACCGAGTTATGATCGGCACACATACATTTTTTGCCTTGCTCCCAAACCGATTATTATAAAAGTGACACGCCTAATCCGCCTAAAGATAAAGTCAAGTCACAACCACTTCACGCACTTCCATTCAAGTTACAATTTCACAATTTGTGGTACAGTTTTCCACTGTACACTTGCTTTTTACATGTCTATACATTTTCGACTTGGTGAACTGTGAATTTTATACACAAAAATGTAATTTTCTATATAGTTTTTGTTATAATTTAATATTTTTAGTTCTTCCTTAAGATCTTGTGTACAAATTGTGTGCAGTGAAAATATCTAAACATGTGTATGTGTGCATTAATGTATATTCGTAGCTTTATCATGCTTCCAAATGTATTAAGTTTAAGTTTATTAAGTCAATTTAACGATTTTCGAGACTCGCGACTCGAGAGCTAATCACAGCGTGTTGATTTAATTACGTAACTTTTATTGCGACCTGCGACTTGTGAAGCGCGCGTAAGCAAACACATCTTATTTTGAGTCATTTTACCGTGCTGTAAAATATGGTAACTTATTATCCTGCGAACTTACGCAACAACGAAGCAAATCTTGTAAAATCTTGTAATGTTTGGTTTAACCGTTTAACGTATGAAGCAGTGGTAAAACCAAATCACGAACTGGGAACTGTTCGAATGCCTGTGGCTGTACATGCTGAGGCTTCAATAGTTTGGAACAAATTGGAAGGTTTGTGTGCAATACGTAACATCGTGACATGTTATGTTCAATGTGGGTTTTGATTCAACTGCATTTCCCTGTAGCAACGCAAGTTGCTCACTAGCTCACTTAACGTCTCTGTTAGTTTATTACCAATTATTACCAATTATCGCAGCGAAAACTTTTTACACCCGCCTGCGATTTTTACGTTCATCAGGCTGCGCACAATGGACCTCGTTGACACCGTTGTCCAAATCAAATTTGCAAAGCGGCGCTCACATTTCGACGCATTCGAGATTTAAAGTCGTTTAAATGCCTCCCATTCCTCCGAACCTGTCAAGCTTTTAGTTTATGTACATATGTACAGAGTACTGTGCATTATTCTGACTATTCTTCTGCATATTCTTTATTCTTCTAGTCCTAGTCCTAATGATTTTAGTCCATTAGCGCTCTGTTAAATATTTACTTCTAGATTGGTATCTACGTTCCTCATTGTTTCGCATGGCATTGATACTTTGTTTACCTACTTCCTTCGTTGGAATTGTTCGTTCGCGAGAGTACGTAATTTGTGCTCATTTCGGTTACTACGCTACCAGAATCACAAAATGACAAATTAAAAACGCCCCTATCCTGTTATTGTCTATGTGTCTATATCGGTCTATATGATCTACATTCTCTATGCCCAAATAGAAGTTAAATGAAAGATGGGTTGCCTACCTAACGCGACTTATAGCCAGTTGCAATGCCAACGATGATGAGCAGAAGATGTGTGGTGTAATATCAAACGCGGACGCCTCGTAATCGATTCACGTACACGATCGTCGCCTTCTGCTACAATTCAAACAGCTCGTCCTGCTGCTGCTGGAACCTACAACAAAATAACACAATTATCATCAACAAAATAACATAATTATGCAGTATACTATCAAATGCAACGACATTTACAGTGTGTTTGGTTGGCCTACCTTTGCATGGAAGTCTTAATTTTGTTCCCTTGCGTCATGACAACGGTCTGGGGCATTTTGACCACGTCGGCGACGCCGTTGTTGTTCACCATCTGCCGCATCCGGCTGACGGCCGGTTTCCGCCGCTCGCTGCTGCCGAACTCGGCGAACTCGCTCCTCTTATGGATCTTCTTCACGTCCGCCTTGGTGCTCGCAATCGCCGCGTCAATTTTGCCAAGGAAATCGTTGACATCCTCGTCTTCGTCATAGCTGGGGGAGGTTATGCGCGAGCTGGGCGCCGGATCGCTTTCCTGCTCGTGCGACGAGGACGCTGGCGATACGACGGTGATTTCGGAGGGCGATGTCGCTTCAGTCGTGGGGATCAGCAGGTGCTCGCGAAGGAAGAGGCTGTCTGTCGCAAATAAACGATTTGCTCTTCGAATTTGTTCCATCTACAAAAGCATGATTTTTGAATTTTTAGAAAAGACGTTATTCTGTAGAAGTGTAGAACTTACTGTGACGCCATACTTGAGAGCAATGCCTTGTAAAGTATCCGTTTGGGTGACGAAATGTTTGAGGTACGATTCGGTTCTGGTGTTGTTCCTGCTACTCGTGGATCCGTACTTCTTGGAAGATCGCGCCGAGTCGCGAATGGACAGCTTCTCGTAGGCATGCCGGTCGTCCATCATGAGGGCGCTCGGCGAAGTGATGTACTTCAAAATTGGCGTGACTATGCACAACATTTTTTACGCACTTAATAAACAAACAGGAAATGTTCTAGTTGCACAAGTGTGTACAAGTGCCAGTATTCCACTGTTGACTTCACAGTATTGTAAGTTTGATTACTGAATAAGACACACGCGTCTATGCGAAACTACGCAAGCGAGCATGCTCTCAATGAGTGGCTCTCATAGCAAGCACTGATTAGCACAATGGTGCAATGACAATTGATGAATAGTGATGAGTGGCTTACCGTTTTTATGCGTTTATCGGTGGGGGCGACCGGGTCGCGACGGAGGAGACCAATGTGACGAACGTGACTGATGCGCGCTGTATTTACTTTACATAATTCCTCTCCCCAAGACGCCGTCTCGCTGATTGATAACGCAAATATCGGTGCGCTCGGCGCGTATTGCGCGAGTCCGCGACGACGTGGGCCAACGCTCTGCTACACTCGCGGATGATAACGTGCTCGGCGACGGCGTTCTCAGACGTTCATCGCCGTGAATATCGGCATCGACGTGTTGTCCTGTTGCAGCGATGTAAACATGAGATAACTGTTCTTTTCCGCGCTTCGTCGGGCTGATTTACGGCTGGAACAGGCGCACGTCGGCTCGACAAACAGCGAAACAGCGCGGCCAGCGCGAAAGCGCGGTACGCAGCAGTTCAGGTCAACAGATGTAAAATGACAGATCCACCGTCTGTCACAGAAACATTCCACCGCATAAAATCGTAAACGTTCTTATAGCGCAAGAATTCAAATTTAATACTGTTAAAATATTGAACACCAAATTGATTTGTAATCTTTTACCTTCTCCTACATAATATATGTACAGTTAATCGATGAAAATATGTTTAAAATGTTTGAATCTCAACGTTAGGGTGAAAGAAGCTTTGGAATTTTATTGACCAATCGCGCTCACAGCGCCCTCTCACCCAGCTGAAATCAGCTGTTGTGCCGTTTCATACAAAATTATACCGGATAGAAAGAACATGGTGCGCAGCAAACATCTACATCAAATTAAACTTTACTACATAAACTTGTATTTACAATAAATATATACTCCTCTGCCTTACATATTAGTTGCACGTGAAAAAGCATCACACAATGCGGAAAAACAAATATTAATTTATTTATAATCTGTTTGCTTGCAATATATATCTGATTATTCAACGTAACTTATCTTCTTACAAACGAAACTTTTTCATCTACTAATTACATTATACATTTTTGAGACAATAAATTATATTTTACAATAGGTATATGCCATTAGAGATTACTTTCTTACATTCTTACATATCTCTCTTGTAACGTGTATAATCATCGACATTGCGTACCATTTCTTTTTATTTTTTGTAGTGTATTGATTATGTACCCTTTATCCCAACATCACGCGATTTGTGCAATTATCAATTCGTCTCAATTTATCTTTTTGCGTCCACGCTTGCATTTACATCGCAACCGTAGAGTATGTAGTAGATAGTAAAATAAATGATTTTTTTGGTACAGTTGCTTAAGACTTAGTTTACTTCATGCTTTAGTTTAGGTAAGTAAGTAATGTTATGTTATGTACGAAGAATATTAATTACGTTTAAGTTTATATTATGTATGTATATAGATTAGTTTGTGGTTTGCATTATGTATGATGCATAGAACTTCCTTTTCATATAAATCGGCAATTCTTTTATCTCATGTGTACATAGATTGTTTGCTTGAAGACGTGTAACAAAGAAAAACGTAACAAAATCACTCTTAGATTAAAGCTTTACTTTTCTTGTGTGTTCTTGATTTTAATTTGGTTTTATCTTGCTTTGCAGAATTGGTTGATATCAATTTTCTATATTCATTTGATTTTATCTTAGATGTACATATTTATAGTTTATATTTTTAGTTTTTCCTCATTTTTTTTGGCTAATATTTTGTGCATTTTTTGCTAGTTAAATATTTACGTGTGTTCTTATTCACAGCTTAGCTATGTCTCTTACGTTGTTTGCTCTTTGATGATGGTATTATGCTGCCCTTAGGCTGCAATTGTTTATATAGTATTTAGTACGTACTACGTAATAATTATAGTTGGTATAGTTATTAATTTTTGGTTTGCAATTTGGAATAGAATGTTTTAGTTTGTTGTTAGTTGTTAGTTGTTACCCACCCTGATCGTTACCAATTCGTCGTATTATACGCTTAAGTCAGATGTTGTCGATTCGATTCGTTAGTTATACCATCGCATTTACATCTTCATGCGTCCCTCGTGCGCTTTCTTGACGATCGCCAGCTTGGAATGCGGATCCAGTACATTGAGATCAGTATACGGCGAATCCTTAGTGCCGTGGAGCATGAGCGACCATTCCTTGAGGAAACCAGTTTGGGGTGTTTCCGAATTAAATTTCGCCTAAAAATAAACCCGTTTTACATTTGTGCGGTGTTGTAAGATAGTTAAATATATACAACGTTGCTTACTTCAAGTAGCCATGTGCCTTGGGGATATTCACCCCACGTGTGCGTGGTCATGAACGGCCATTTTGTGAAGCCGTCGCGTGCGTCATCATCATTCACGCGCTTGGAGAGGATCATCGAACGCGTGCCCATCGGCGAGGTGAGGAAGAGCTCCAGATCGCCACGCCGCGACGCGTTCACCGTCATCACACCTTGGACATGCTCCAAATACTTCACTTCGGTGTCCGTACCTTCACAGGCATTGGTGGTTATTTTCAGGATGATTGATTTCCTTGATGGAATGCGTCGTAACTCTTTGACGATCCCGCCCTCGCAATGGTATCGCGGCGGTACCGTTTTCCATTGCTTGGCAAGCGCCACCATCGCCCCAGCATCCAATACTCCGAAGCCGAATAAGTGATTGAACTCCAAGCCTACTCCATTCATGGTCCAGTGGAAGCGACCCTTGGCATCAAAGAGGGAGTTTCGCTTCGACGTCAAGACAGTCAGGTGTTGGATGTCACGCCATGTTAAGTTACGACTGAAAAACAAACACGGAATGATTAAAACATGTCACTCAAGTCTATAGGAATAGAGAATTCTTACTTTGCTTCAAGAGCAAGGGCAAATACGCCAGCAGCTTCTGGAGCAGCCGCAGAAGTTCCCGAATGTGTCGTTGTACATTTGCCATACAAATCAGTGGTAGCCACGCCAGTGTTGGGATCCTTTGCACCGTTACTGAAGGTGCTCGCCAGCGTGCTGGAGCAACTCTCATCGTAATGCGCATTCTGGCCGTCGTTGATGGCGCTGTTGATGCTGATGGTCCACATGCTCGCCGCATACCCGTCGCAGTTGCAATCGTCATCCTCGCCGCCATCACCACTGGCCCACACGTAGATATTCCCCAGCCCACCACGACCTTCATTGACACCTCGCACAATCGCACGCATGGTGGCATTGCGTGGACCGTCCACAGTCTTGCCATCGTCCGTCGGTCCCCAGGAAGCGCTGTAGATATCAATGAGGTTCGGCTCGTGGCCCATGCTGTTTGCCTCGATCAGATCCGTCATGTAGGGTTGGTCCAACATGCGGATGCCTGCAGGCATGTGCAAACAGAACAAATGAGTCATGCTTATTTTCGCGCAACACCGCACACATTCGATGTGTGGTTTTACCTGCAATTTTCGAATCGTACGCAACGCCAACACCGCAAATGCCATTATCTCTTGCAGCTGCGACTTCGCCGGCGCACCGCGTGCCATGGCTGCAAAGAAAAAAAAACGCAATTTGTTAACTTCTTCCTTCTGTTTGAATAACTTTCTTTGTCCCAGCGTTTCAACATGTAATGTGGTAATTTAAAAGTCATCAAATTGTCAAAAAATGCAAATAAATGGCACCACGCGCTGTCCGCAAACAGGGACACTTTTTAACTTATTCATCAAGTTCAGAAACAAGTAAAAGTCATTTTGTCAATCATGCACTGCATGCCAACATAAAACATGAACACTTTGATATCTAGAGCGTGTAATACTTGTCCTTTTCTATTCGGAGAAAAAACGCCAAAAATATCCAAAGTCTGAAAGAGTACACGCATGAAAAATATGTATTAATTGTTTGGAATAATTGCGCAAATCAAAAAATGTTCCAATGTTGATTTCTATTACTTTTACTGCTTTAGTTAATCCAAAGTGCAAAACATATGAAAATTGTTCGGGTATGCTTGGAGGAAGACCATTCGACCGCAATTCATCGAAGTTGCAATTTAACACCTTCGAAAGCACGGCCAAATCTAAATGTAACAATTCAGCGCGTAATCGTCGCTCGTCGCCTTAATTAATCGTTTAATTTGATAAACGAGCATGAATTGAAATCGCCAGACGCCGGCGCCGGTCGATGCTCGCTCACTAGCTGGTCACTGGCCACAAATCGGTGCTAATGCCACGGGCAGTTTTGCTTTTTAATTTTTACACCGAAAAGTTTCACTTATCGCGTATATTTTAATTTGTTGCATTGCATATGTGTGTGTGTGTTTTGCAGTTGTCTTTTTCGGCGGTGAAACACTCGGTGGATGTTCATATTTTTGTTATTTGAAATATAATGCATGCGGTTTACAAGCGCTTCTTTCGTGTTTGCTCCAAATTTCTTTCGGCTTTGGCGGGATCGCGTATAAAAGCAACACTGACTGCTCGAAAAAATTTAATCAGAACGCGACCATCGTATGAGAACCACACGATGATTTACTCAAAGCAAATCGCAGTAAGTTGAACTTTCGCCAGTCGCCACCTTTCGATTCAAAATTGATTGATCTTGTTTTGTGTGTTTTACTGTTTTGTGTAGTTGATAATATTGTTGACGTTACTGCGACGCTGTAATGGGCACGATGCTACAGTGCAACAGCTCACGATTAATGTGCAAAGTGATGATTTGGAAACGGCACCCACGAATAATAGGGACGTGTCACCGATCGCCCTCAAGCAGGTGCAGTTCAAGGACGCTGAACAAGTGACTAGTGAGACAAAGCCATCGGGCATCTCGCCGAGGATTTCCGTTGGCGTTGCTAGTTCGGTATCGGCTCCAGTAGTGACTAAAACACCGATGCAATACAGTACAACTATTCCCAATAAACAAGTCAGCATGAAAGCAAAGCCCAGAATGGCTAAGAAAGAGGTTATGAAACCAATGTACTATAAGATTATTAAAAGGGTCGATTATGGTGCAAGTCCCAAAAAGATTCAACTCCAAGTGCTTCAGAGAAGACAAGGTGGTGGTGACCATCGAATGATTCTTCGTCCCATGAGGCACTATCACACCCCACATACGACAAAGTTCTACATTATGCCGAGTCAGCTGAAAGGACCCAAAGGATCTAAAGTTTTCCTGCCAGTTGTGCCCAGGCTTGCGGATAAGGTCCCGGTTGGTTATAAAAGTCCCCCAGGTGCGGGTGTTGTGCACGCATGGCCTGGCAAGACGCCAAATTCTTTTGTGACCTTTGCAGCGAGTGCGCCGAAGAAGCACAAAGGTTTCGCCCAGGCCCAGGCCCAGTCTTACGCCCCACAATACATTCCTGCTGGACATGCAGGACATCAATATGCGCAGTATCCGCAGGTTCCACAAGTTTCACATCCACATGTGAACAGCCATTTTGGTCATGAGATGGAAGCTGTGGAATCACCATATGAAACAGAACAAGGTCACGTTGAGTTCCCTGGCTGGTCGCAAGGTGGCGCTCGGCCAATGCATCCCGAACTCCCAGAGGTCCCAGAATGGGCACAACACGAAGCATCGTTTGAAGAAGAGGGTTTCAGCCCCGTATCACTCCCGCATGTTTATCCAGCGCAGTTTGGTGGCGGTCCTCCATCTTCCGGCCCAACTGGCGTATCCTATGAGGGATACACCCCGAGCAACCCGAGCATCTACGCAGGATTCCCGCAAGGTAATCAAGCTTTCGCCCAGATGCAGGCCCAATACCAAAGAGGGCCACCACCAGGAGCCCAGTACGCCGTTGAGGAGCAGACCTTTGATGTGCCACCACCACGAGGACCACCGCGGCCTTCTCAACCACCTCAACCCGCTCAAGCTATGTCTTTAAGCATGTCCAGACCCGTAATGGGCCCAGCGCAAACACCCGGATTATCCGCCTCGCAACCACCGACGCAAATGATCTCACAATCACAACTTCAATCGCAGTACGATTACATGAGCCAATTCCAACAAGGCGCTGCAGACATTGACTACAGCGCATATCAACCCAAAGCAGCCCAGGTTGCTCCAAACTCCAACACGGCGCAAACTCAACATGCTCCACCAGCACACACCGCAGCACCAGAGAATCCCAAGCACTATCCAGCATTATCATCCATACAGGACTACTCGCCAAATTACCTCCGGGAAGCTCCAGCTGGAGCAGAGTATTACCAACACGCCGAGGAGAACGCACCACAACCATGGGCATATCAACCATCGCAAATTGACCACTCCCCATGGGCACAGCAATCTCCCCAACACAACCCTAACCTGCAACTGCAAGCAGCCTACGCATGGAAACAAAGGTCCCAAGACGGCAGGCACTTTCAAGTAGCACAAAACGTGCAAAACATGCAAGCCGTGCAAGAATCACGCACAGAAGTCACCAAGATCCAACCATCACCAGCCATCAATCATCACTATGCACGACATGCGCCGGTGATGCACGAAGTGGTCAAGAAGCAGGGCCAGGTCCAGATCCAAGGCACAGTGCAACCTCAGCGAATCTCCGCGAAAGATGATGAATCCAGTGACGAAGATGACGAAGAAGGCGAAGACGAAGCGCCACACAAGGAAGTGCAAGCTACACAAATGCCAGGCGTTCCAGTCATTCCACAAAAACCACAAGGATCGCAAGCACCGCACACGCATGCGTCTCATGTTGTACAGGTGGCGCCACCATCGCCGCAAAAAGAAAGCATGATTTCCAACGGCTGGACACCCATCATCAACAACTAAACAACTAAACACATCATCAGATTTCATCAGATTTCCCAAAACTTAACTAAAAGCAAAGTAAACCTCTCATCAGACATTCGTTCATGAATTACAAACACTAAACACAATATAATAAACTAGTCGTGGTCGGTAAACTAGTTTATTGTAGTCTTGTTGCGTTGTTGCTTGTAGAGATTCACATCAACTACGCTCGTCAGTCGAGCGGCCCGAGCGTGAAACTACCGTAAAAATGCGCGTAAAAATGTTTCGACATTCACCTGCAGGCCTGCAAGTCTGCAGGCCTGCAACACTATTGTGAATGTGACTGTGAAAGGGACTCATCGCGCGGGTCCGGCTTTTTACCTGCTTCTTCTTTTTTTAAGAACAGCGCAAATATGTATTTATTAATTTATTTTCGTGTTTTAGGCCACTCATTGTTGCTCACTATTTTTTAAATACGTTTTATCATATCATACGCATTATTATGTTATTAATTTATTTGTATGGTTTGCTCTACCAGCATGAACTCATGAAATGTTAATTTTATTTAATTAAATTTGTAAATTGTTCATACTCGTGAACAGCGGCTCCTTTTTTCGACACTTTGCTTGCCATGCGTTCTAGTTTAGCATTGTCCGCATGTGGAATGTGTGAATATTGTGTGAATCCAATTAGATAATTAGTAAATTGCCTCATTTAATTGTTCTATGATTATTTTAACATTCAAGTTCAAATTCAAAAAGGAAAATGTATTCATGCTCTCACATGTGCTGTTTGCTGTTGGCGTAGGAACATGTATATTGGGTTGCAGGTCTTTATGATACCTAAATTTTACTTTTGATATATTTTTAGTGTTCTTTCTCGGGAAATCTTTTTTCAATCAGTATATGAATGTTGCAGGTGACGTGACATGTTGTAGATTGTGTTTGGATATCTTTTTTGTGTATTTTTAGCTTCAATGTCCACAATGCTATTGTATGATGCTGTTAAGTGTTATTGAAGTCAACAAGTCATCAACATCAATCAGGCTCAAATTTAATTGAGGTTACGTTGGGTATAAAAACGCAAAAATTCCTTGAAAATTCAATATTGACTTTCTTCACCGAATTGCGAATAAATTGATTAATAAATTGATAAATTCAACTCACCTGTTGAACCAATCGTCCGTGTACCGCGGATAGGGGAACGGATCGTTGCTGCTAAAGTCGTAGCTCGCTTCGGCATTCTGCAAAAGCCATCGCAACAAATTAATCGACTCTAATCCGATGAAGCGCCAAAACGTATTTCATTGTTAGCTCGGAGCGGAAGACAACGAAATTAAATAAAATGAACGGAGAAAATGTCAAAGCAAATATTTATCTAAACACATTGCTTTTGCGCCATAGTCCATAGTACATTGAAGCGCCATGAACTAGCTTGGTTCCCGCGTTCCCGCGCCCGGCTGAATTGAATTCGAAGAAAGTGGACAAAAGATGTGCGTCAATTCAAAAGATGTAAACGATGAAAATAAACAATAAATTACTGAGAATGAGAATTATAACAAGCAGTACAAAAGAAATTTGTTACGA